>PVKA01020266.1:0-40641 GCA_004027165.1 Ctenomys sociabilis | reverse complement strand
AGGAAGGAAGGAAGGAAGGAAGGAAGGAAATACATAGACACACACGAGAGTCCTGGTCCCAAATGGAGTTTCAAGTTTTCTAGGGCACACCCAGCCTGTCCTCCTAATTGGGTGCCTGCGGCTGATGAGGGCACAGTTGTGACATATCTTGTAGGTGAAGCTTGCCCTGGACCGTCTGCTGGAAGAGCAAGGAGAGTTGGCAGCCCTCGGAGACAGCGAGGTGCACGTGCAGCAGCTTCTTAAGGCACACAGACAGCTGGAGGACAATGGCCAGGTTCGTTCTGCTCCTAGCAAGGCCCTGATATGTGACTGCCCCAGGACTAGTGGACCATGGTGTCACGCATGTCCATGCCAAAGGTTTGTCCCTGGACCTGTCAGTTGTTTGGTACTCAATCCACAAGCTAGAACTTGCAGGTATCGACACCCCGTGACTCAGCAGCATACTTGGTGCTCACTGTGGTGCTTGTCACCCTTCCAGAAACCAGTGAACAAGTCCTGAGCTGCCACAGCACTGGCAGGGGATCACTGTGGAGGATGACGGGTCCTGTGCAGTAATCACAGTCACCTCACCATGAGGTCCCCAAGGATACACGCATGTTAACACCTCTAAGGAGTCACACTGAATAATACCAGTAGCACAGAGTTGTCCTAAGCTGTGGAGGGAAGAGGCTCAGGCATGAGAGAGCCTTCGGCCAGCCCAGCGCCTCCTGGGCTTGGCAGCCAAGTGCGGAGGTCACAGGGAGTGCAAAAGCCCACAATAGCTAGAGTAGAACCTTAGATGGAAGTCGATCCACGTGGGTGCTCTGGGTATACACAACTGACGGAAGCTTTCCCCTCGCCCCTGCCCCAAGAGTGGCAGAGAGCAGACTTGTAGAGGAATACGTGCGTCCAGTTCCCTCACCAGGATTAAGCTGCCTCCCAGAGCTTTGCACCACTCAGTGCTCAGAAGGGACTCTGTTTTAAGTTCTCACAGCCTTGGTTTCTTGCCAGTTAAGGCCAGTGAGTCACCTCTTTCCAGAGAAGCCCCATCCCGCTTTTCTTCTGTCAGCTTCACTGCACTGCTTTCTCCTGGGCACCACTGTCCTGTGAGGAGCACTTCCTCTCTGCGCTACTACAGAGGTTGGTTTCACAGATGCCAGTTCCATGGTCTGAGTGATTCGTGCCTCATAGGGTACCCCTCTGTCTCCTGGGGACACAAACCACCTAGGGAAAGGCTTATTAAATACACAGAATTCAGGCTCTCTCTAGGGACCAGAAACTGCATCTTAACAAGAACAAAAAATTCCCATTTGATTGACGTGTGCTGATTTCAGAGAAAGATGCCCCCAAAGGTACCGAAACCAATGCCACATTCAGCAGAAGCAGCTCCTGTGAGCGCATAATGAAAGGAAGCCACCTGCACACCCAGGTCCTTCCCCAGGGCTCCTATCCTGCCCTTCCTGAGATCAGCTGACACCCAACAGCTGTTACCCGACAGCTGATCACTTTTGCTGCAAGTCACAGAAACATGTAGTAAGCCAATCAGTGCTGACTGCATGTCACAGAGTCTCCAACACAAGTGGGTCCAATTTTATGTAGCAGCTTCCTTAAGGGAACTCATAATGAAATATGGACACGCTGTATCTATGGTTCTATAAATGTACATATTAGGAAGTTATGCCTCATCAATAAACATGCCTTCCTATGTCAATTGAGGTGGTCACTGACCTCCAGGAGTGTGCCCATTATTCAGCAGGTCCTCCTTGTCCTGGGCTCAGTGGTTATGGTGAAGAGCCAGTCAGACCCTGCCCTTGTGGTTTCCCATCTATGGGAGAGAGAAAGTTAATTGCAAAGCACACACTTAAATACCTCCTGGGCTCTTTATATAGAAGCAACCCAAACTGTAAAGAGCACAATAAAAGATAGATAGTAGAAATGAGATAGATCTTTATCAAATGAGAAGGGGCCAGGAGACAAAGGGAGGGAAGGAAGGCAAGGTTAAAAGGGGTGAAACAGAAATGGAGGTGTGCTGTGTGCATATGCCAGCTCCACACAAGGAATGCAAACTTGCTGTACTGCAGACACAGACAGACAGAAGTAAACAGATAGCAACATAGGGCAGTCACAAGTGACAGAAAGGAAAGACGGTATAATAGAAAGTTCCTGGGAGGGCTATGCTAGTTGGGGTGGTCAGGAAAAGCCTCTGAGAGGGTGACCTCTGACCACCTTTGATCTCTGAAGTGGCCAAGCTTTGGGGAGGAGCAAGAAGGCTGAGGGAGCTATGCATGCAGAGGTCTGTGGTAGGGTGTGGGGGTTGCTGGAGCAGTGAGCCAGGAGGAAATGACGTAAGAGAGCTAAGCAGGAGCTGAGGTGTTGTGTTGGGCTCTGAGGCCTTCGGCAAGGAGTGTTCCTGTTTTGTTCTTCATGGAACAGGAAGCCATCGGGTGGTGTTCTAGGTTGGGTTCCAAGTAGTGCTGATGGACGTGTGTGACTGTATCACAGGCTGTCTTCTTCCCAGCCTGGCCATACGTTAAGCATGACTTTGTTTCATGGACTCATGACCCTTGGTACATACCTTCAAAATGGCTGCCCAGAGCCAAGGATGAGGCCTACCACCATAACACAGGTAATGCTCAAGGCCCAGATTCTTGCACGAGCTGGATGATCTGTAGAGTCCAGGCCTGCTCCTTGCTTTCCTGTTTCAAAAGCCTTCTTCCTTCAATATATAGTATGTCTGTTCCTCTGCTTTTGGGAAAATCAGAGTTAGAACTGGAGTCTTTCATAGTACGTCTTCTGTCAGATTTCTAAGAGGAACACCTTTCAGATGACAGGGGCTTGGTAGTGTTTCTTCAGTCCTGTGAAGTATTAAAGGAACAAGGTGGTATCTGGCCAGAATTCATCAACTATCTGCTTGCAGTTCATCCTGTTCTCAGCCTTCAGATGTCCACTTCCATCCCAGCACAGCCACAGGTTGTTTCTGGCTTACCACCAGCTTCCTCTTGCTATAGTGACACCATCCTCAGTAACCTCCTCACCAGCTCACTAGCCAGACTTGCACATGCAAAGTGAGCCTGTTGTGCTGCTCTGTGCGGAGGTGAGCAGTTGGCAAATCCTTCTTCCTGATTCTGAATGGCAGTCTTCTACAAAAGCAGAAATTGCAGGCTGAGAGTTGGTGGTAGGCTAGTAGGAGCTAGACCAGAACAGGGTAGGGGGACCGAAGTGGACTCTAGCCACGACTTCTCCCTCCAATGCTACTGTGCCAGGGACAGCACAGAATCCAGGGTATGAATATCCAGCTGGATGAGTCCTCCAGCTGGAGGGTGGCAGCCTTGTAGTCTGTGGTAGAATTGTCAGGCCCACAGGGAGTCACCCAGTCTGGTACGAGGAGCACCCCTGGGCTCCTCATTCCCCTTTTACCTCTGCCCTCATTGCTTCATCCACCCTTCCTCTCACACCTACACTCCTTCCTGGGCCATTCCCTGGGGGCTTTGGGGCACAGCAGCATCGCCCTCTTCCTTACTATTTTCTTCCATGTAGACACTGTCATCCAGCCTCTGTCTCAGCAACAGAAGAGAGGGGAGAATCGACTGTTGTTACACTCATGTGTTACTTGCCTACTTAATCTGCTATAAATTTCAGCATCTGAGAAAGGCCCCATAGTCAGAACCATGAGTCCAGCCCTCTCTTTATTATTATTTCTTTGAGGGTCTTGTTGACTATCTTGGGTAGGAGCTATGTGAACTGAAAAGCAAGCTGTGATTTGGAGGTTCATAATAAAAGCTCCTGGTTGGCACCAAAAGGACTTCATGGTCATGGCCATGTGGCCATCGCTACCTTGTGGGGAACACAGGTGGATGGGGGCGACAAGCACACAGGTCTGGGGTCGCCAGAGGTGGATCAACTCTGGCCTCTAACAACAATCTGCTGTGCGACCCCAGCAATTTCTCAGCCTTTCTGAATACAGCACCCTCAGCTTTTAGATAAGAGTATCCCACAGCTCCCTCGTTTCCTGTGAATATGTTCTGTATTTCTTTCTCTTGCCTGACTGCTGTCACTACTATTTCAAGGACTGTATTGAACAGGAATGGTGGTAGTGGAAAACCTTGCCTTGTTTCTGATTTTAAAGAAAAGCTTGTTTCTCTTCATTTAATATGATATTGGCAGCATGTTTGCCCAGGAAGTCCCCTGAGGTGATGTTAAATTAAATTCATCAGACACCCCAAGTTTAAATATTTCATGGTTTTTTATGAGAAACCCAAAATATAAATAAAGAGCAAAAATCAAAGATAATAGGAAGTAGGGAGATATTTTTCAAATTAGAAAAGAAACAAGAGAGCGGGGAGAGAAAGGGAAGGCATAGGGGATTTAAAAGGAGAGTGAGAATTGAAGCAGAAAGTGGAACTAGAGGGCCAGAGAGGTAGCTCAGCAGTGTAAGCACCTGCCTGGAAAGTGCAAGGTCCTGAGTTTGATCCCTGGGAGAAAAAAAAGTGAAAATAATGTTTTGCAGATGGGAAAGGAAGCCTAGAGCTGGAGGGAACAGGAAAGGATAGAAAGAGAAGGGAACAAAAAGCTAAGATGTGTTATGTACAGGAACACACTCCTCACAGCAAATATGATCATTGTGTTCCACAAGCACATGCTAATAAGAAATATTTAATATTTGCAGTGTCCATGCAAATATTAAATTAGTTATATTTTTAAGGATTCAGTGAGAGCCTACGGTGCAGTCAGTGCTCAGTACTGACCTTTTCATTTCCGTGAGCGTGGGGTCTCTCCGCCGGCCAGAGGCTAACTGGGGTAGATCCTCAGTGATCCCTGCAGATCGTCTCCTCAGGTCCCCTGTGTCCTGCTCCATCTGTCACCAAACATCTCGCAGGTTCTAAAACCAGCTGCTGCAATCTCTGCAGAGCCCTTTGGTGAATTTCCCTGGATCTGGAAATCTGTGCTGTTATTAATAAATGAAGCAGCTGGACCAAAGGGGAAACTGTCAGCAGAGACTTCCTTGCAAGTTTTGATGCTTCTGCATTTAATTAAAGTCAGACCAGCCTAACCAAGCTATGGGGGGCTCTAAGCTCTTCCAGGACTAGTGTAGCCATTTTTCTGTGTGTCTATTGGTCAGAGGTGGATTCTGAAGCCTGGCTGTCTACACTGGAAACCTGGCTCTTCCCTTTCCTGCCCACTACCTCAGGCTTTTTTCCTCCATTTCTCTTTTGTAAAATAGTCCCTGTGTCTAACAGTCCCAGCTTGTTGGGGGGAGTGAAACGATCAACGTCAATGCTGACTATTGCTGTAACTGTGACAGAGGTGGAAGGGTGGATTCCGGGCTCCAGAACGTTTCCTAGGCTCCACATGTGGAAGTTGAACCATTCTAGAATCTGTCATCACTCTTCACTCTGCAAGTATTTATTGATCTCCTACCAAGCCAGTGTGCTCTGAGTTCTGAGAAAACAGTTATAAATCACAGCCTGAAGATTACCCTTCTAGCCTTCCCTACATGCTAGGAGTCTCAAGATGGTGACAGGACTTCTCCTCAGGGCAAGAGCACTGAGTATTCACCCTGGGGTCCTTTTGTGTCATTTTGTTCCCATATCATTATTTCTTTTTGTTTTGCAGAACAATCATGCATAAGCACCTGGCATGCACCGTGTCCTATTTTAAAAGTGGTACTGAGAGCAGCCTTAAGTTTTGTGCATACAGCTGTGTGGCAGAGTGTAGTCAGTGGCTAAGGGAAGACAGTGCCATGAGTAGCGTAGCTGAGGAAGAGGAGTGTATGGTGGGAACACCGGGGAGGGGCATGAAATCAAATGGTGCCCCCGAGATGGTTCCCTGGAGAAGAGGCAAAGTAAAAGTGATGTACAGGAAACTGGCTCTAGAGAAGTAGAGCAGCAGGAGTGGTTGCAGGAGAGGTAGAAGGGAGGCATGGAAACTTCCAGGCAGAGGCAGCCAGTGGACACGGCGTGGCAGCCAGGAGCTGCTGGGATACTGGGGAATGACAGGTGGGTCCTAAGTGGGATTGTGGAGAGGAAGTGGGAGGCTTTGCAGGCTGTGAGTGGGAAATGGGGCCCTTGTGCAGGTTGTGTCACTGTCCCTGATTTAAAGTCGTATCACAAAGCTACAGTGATCACAAGCAAATAGCATGGTGTTAGCAGAAGATAGATCTGAGGATCAGCGTAACAAAAGAATATGCAGACAAAACTCCAAGCTACCTTCTCTTTGACAAAGGGGCCAAACACCTGCATTGGAAGAAAGGTGGCCTCTTTATTACGTGGCAGTGGGAAAACTGGCTTTCCACATGCTGAAGCTTGAACCTCGCCCCATATCTCTCACCATGCACTAAACTAGAATTGAAATGGATCAAAAATCTAAATATGAAAACAGACGCATTTGCTCTGCTGGAAGGTAGAATAAGTAGAACTCTTAGAGATAAAGGTGTAGGCAAAGACTTTATAAATTAAACATCTGGGCTGGGAAGATAGCTTGGTGGCACAAGCACCTGCCTGGCAAACGCAAGGTTGTGAGTTTGATTCCTGATTTTAGTACAGAGTCTACAGGGTCTCACTACATAGATCAGATTCAGTGATTCTCCTGTTTTCAGCCTCCCAAGTGCTGGGATTACAGGTGCACACCACCATGCCATCTCAATTGCCATCTCAGCTCACCCAGGGAGCAGGGCCATCATAGCATGCTGGGGACCGAACCCCAGTTGCTGTACTCTAGCTAAGCAGGCGCTTTAGTCCACTGAGCTCTCTGGCCAGCCCCATGATACCTAAATAAATTAATTAACACCAATTGCAAAACACCAATTACACAGGAAATTGTACAAAAATCAACAAATGGGATCACATCAAGTTAAAAAGCTTTTGCATGGCAGAAGAAAGCACTGAGTGAAGAGATAACTCACAGAATGGAAAAAAAAATTGCCAACTACTCCGCAGGCAGGGAACTAATGTCTAGAATAGAAAAACTTAAGCCGGGCATGGTGGCGCATGCCTGTAATCCCAGCACTCGGGAGGCTGAGGCAGGAGGATTGTTGTGAGTTCGAGACCAGCTTAAGCTACAAAGTGAGCTTAAGGCCAGCCTGAACTGCATAGTGAGACCTTGTCTCAAAAAGACAAAAAAAAAAAAAAAACAAAAAATCATGTCCCCCAATTTAACGACCTAATCCAAAATGGGCATCTGAAATGAGCAAATACTTCTCAGATGAAGAGATACACATTCCAAATAAATACAATGAAAACCTGTTCAACATCGCTGGTCATTCAAGAAATGCAAATTAAAATAGCACTGAGATTCCATTTCACTCTGCAAAGAATGGCTATCCACAAGAAATCAACCAGCCAGGCATGGTGGCCCACACCTGTAGTCCCAGTACTCAGGAGGCTGAGGCAGGAAGATCATTGTAAGTTCAAGACCAGTCTGGGCTATAAAGTGAGCTCAAGGCCAGCCTGAGCTGCATGGTGAGATACTGTTTCTAAAAAGACTGAAAAAAAAGAAATCAACCAATAGCAAATGCTGGTGAGGCTGTGGGGAAATGAACTCTCCTCCATTATTGTTGGGAGTATAAATGATAACTGCAGTGACAGTTAATATGGAAATTCTTCAAAAAAACTAGACTAGAGGTTCTGTTTGGCCCAGCTATTTCCCTTCGAGGTATCTTCCCAAGAGAATTGGGAGCAACATGCCACAGTGAAGCATGCACACCCATATTTACCAGCATGTTCATAGTAACTAAGCCTTTGAATAGCCCAGATGCCCATCAACAGATGAATGGGTATAGGAAATGTGGTATTTATATACAGTGGAGTATTATTCTGCCACAAAGAAGGATAAGTTTGAGTCCCTTTGTAGGAAAATGGATGCATTTTGAGACCATGATGTTAAGTGGAACAATTCAGACACACAAGCTTAAATATCACAGTTTTTCTTGTACGAGAAACCCAAGGGAGGAATAAGAAGCGAAATGAAGGATAGGTATTGGGAAGTAGAAAGAATGTGTTCAAGTGGGAAAGGAACAGGGTCGGGGGAGGAAGGAATTTTTTAAAGAAGAGTGAAGAAGGAAAGAATGGAAATTTTGTAAGTGGAGAAGGTGAGAAGGATAGAAAGGAGGGGCAGAGAGTGGGGGAAAAAGAATTGGGAAACCTGCAGGCACAGACTCCCCATAATGGATGTGACATTAGGGATGACAAACATGTACTGACAAAAATAAAGATTAAAAGCCAGGCGTGGTGGCGCATGCCTGTAATCCCAGCACTCGGGAGGCTGAGGCAGGAGGATTGTTGTGAGTTTGAGTCCAGCCTGAGCTACAAAGTGAGTTTGAGGCCAGCCTGACTGCACAGCGAGACCCTGTCTCAAAATAAATAAATAAACATAAAAAATAAAGATTAAAAATAAAAGGGTTTTGTGCATTGCTTAGGGGCTTAAACTCATTCCTGAAGAGCTCAGTGGACCAGGAAAGGCCTTGACACTTGGAACGGTGGAGACCGACCAGGATGCAGTGTTGGAGTGCTGCTCTGTCTTGGGAGCAGGGTTTGCAGGACAGCTTTTTAAAGTCAGGTACTTAGGCCGGGGAGATAGCACAGAGAAATCATTGCTTGCCCAGCAAGCACAGGGTCCTGAGTTCAATCCCTGGTACCACCAAGAAAAAAAAAAAAAAATAAGTGAAAGGCTACACTTAAAACATTATTTTGGATGGGATGGGTGGGGCAAAAATAAATAAAGTCAGGTCCACAGAGCTACAGAATCATCATCTAGGGGGTTATTAGATCGTCCTGCATGGCCAGCGTCAGAGTCAGCCCACAGCGTGCATCTGCAGGCTGCCTCAGTCCCAGCAGAAACCTCAGGAAATGGAGGTCATGGACGCCACCCCAGCTGCAGCCCGAAGGTCTGAAAGGGCTGCCTGGTGCAAATTCGTTTCCAAAGGCTGAAGAATCCACAGTCTGGTCCTGGGATCTGATGGCAGCAGCTGCAAAAACCACACCTACTCTGGAAGGTGGGAGGGTCCCCCTTGGTGACTGTGCTGCTGCTGGGGACAGGTCTCTCCCACCACGTCACCCCTTGGTGACAACCACACTGTCCTCGCAGACTCGCCCAGACACCTGCATTGCTGCTTTTCTAGCAATCAGGTTGACACCCAAATGAATGAGCAGAGAGAACCTTACAGGAAGCCTGGGCAACCAGCTGTGCCCCTGGGAAAGCACCAGGTCCAACAGTGACAAGGACAGGGTGTGTCTGGGCTCAGAATCTAAAGGTCTTAAGAAGGATGTGGGTGGGCAGAGGTTTGGAAATTGCTGAAGCCGTAAACTAGCAGGGCTTGAGAGAAGGAAAGGCTGACTTCATAGAATCTTCAGAGCGCCTGAGATTTTTACAATAAAAAATGAAACTGGGCCAATGTGCCATGGCAGACTGGGTCTTCTGTGTGATCCAAAGGTGCCTGCAGGCTCTGCTCTCCAATATGTAGTAAAATGTGTGGACTGCCTGATTGGTGCAGCTTCATATGATCCCACCAAGCAGGCCTCTGGGGTTCACTCCTTCATTCTGTCCATCAGCTGTTTCCTGGACGCCTATTGAGTGAGGGCGTATAGCTTATGTTCCAGTGGTTGGTTCAGGGAGAGAGGACTCATGTTGCACAAAGAAGATAACTTTCTCATAGGGATAAATGCTGCTTTAAGAAATGAAGTAAAAGAGAGGCCCAGGCTGGGTGAGCCTGCCAGTGTGACTTTGGGGACAATAGTTGGGGAAGGACCTGGGAGGGGATAGCCTTCCTGGGACAGGAACTAGCTTGGGCCCATCCTTTTAAAGTGAGGCAGCAGCTCCCCTCCAGAGCCCTCCAGCCATCCATGTCACAACGAGTAACAGCCAAGGTTCCCGGGGTACTGGCCAGGCCCTTGCCCCACCCCATCTTCCCCCTGCTTGCAGCCTCTGCTCCAGCCACCCTTGCCTCCTTCCCACCTTTCTGACTTGTCAAATCCCAGCACATGGCGGTTGAGGACTGCTTGGCTTGTCCCTTCCTCACCTCCTGACAGCTGTGTCACAGGCCCCAGGGAGTGCACTCACATTTGGAGACTTGCTAAGGCAGCTCCTAGGACCTAGAATATGGTTATAGTCCTGTGTATGCTCTATTATGGCAAGAAGGAGCCTGACAAGACTTACAAAGGGAAAAAGTACATAGAGTGATGTTCTGAGGAGACCAGGCACAAGCTTCTGAAGGTTCTCACTCTCAGAAGGGTCCACAGGACAGGATTCACACGCCAATGGGTTATAATAGTATTCTGGAAATGCTTTCTATCAGGGCAGCTCGTCAGAGGCTCAGAACCCCGAGTTGTTACTGAGGATCTGTTATGTGGATAGGTAGTCTCCACTGGCACACACCAGGATTCCAAACTCCTATCAGGATAACTGAAAAAGTGAGTATTCGGTATAAATTGTATTGTTCACACAAACATTTTGGCACTGTGAGGTGTGTTTGTTTTGGTGAGACTAGGGTAGAATCCTGGTCCTTGCATGTGCCAGGCAGGTGCTCCACCACTGAGCTGCCTTCCTAGCTCCTAGGGAGATATTTTTATGAGGAATGGTGGGAAACCTCCCTAAATCTGAGTCCCTGAGTTCAGAAAAGAACTCTCTTTGCAATCAGGTCTTTCTCAGGGGAAGTGACCTCAGGCCTGCTAGGTTAACCTGTTTCTGCACAGCTTGAAAAGCACCCTTTCAGTAAGGCCTCTCATCATCTTTTTTTCTTATTTAAGAAAATATTATTATTTGTACTAGAACACCGGGAATTGAACTTGTAGATATTCTATCACTGAACTACATTCCCAGACCTTTTAGCTTATTTTTTATTTTGAGACACAGTCTTGCCAAGTTGACCAGCTGGCTTTGAACTTACAATCCTCCTGCCTCAGCTACCCTAGTAGCTGAAATTACCATCCCATTTCAAATGATTCCTGCAACAGAAATTCCTGCCTTTCCCTCCTTGTGTGCTTTGTTCTCTATAGCACTTGTTTCTAAAATACTGTTTAATCTGTGTGCAGGTAGTTGTATATTGCCTGCATCTCCTCTTACCCTGTAAGCGTCATGAGGGCAGGGGTTGCCTATTACGCCACCCTGGCACCCAGGTAGCACAGTGCTTCATGATTGGCAGCTCCTCAGTAGCAGGTGATGGGCAAGTGAGTGGATGCTTGAAGACAGGAGAAGGTGGTGTATTTGCTTAGAACCACATGAGTTATGCAGAAAGAGGAGAAAAATCCAGTTGCTAAGCAGATGGGCCAAAGACAGGTGGAACCCGAGGGCCCAGGAAGGGTTCCAATAAGTGTGTTACCTGGTGCTAAGGAGCGGTCTGCCCTCCTTCCCTTCGGCTCCCCTTCCCCTCTTCTCAGGGCCAAGGGTCTGCCTTTCTTCCTTTCCCTTCAAGTTACCAGTGGATCCAGAGTCTCTCATTACACGTGAGATAATACGCCATGCTTTTCTGCCCTAGAGCTTAGCAGGATGTAATAATTAGTGATCTGTATATTTTAGTTATTATCTCAGTTGCCGTTAAGCTGTGACTTCTTGGCTTGTGAACACTGTGACCTTGGTGTGCCCACCAGAGCTCAGATGTCTGAGTGGATGCGTGGCAATTGCTGGAATCTTCTTCCAAAAGCAGGCTTCCTAAGTCAGATTCAGGCGAGCCTGGCCTAGGTGCCCTCCCGGGCATCAGAGGACCCAGATCAGACCCAGGTCGGCCGCACCTCCGCAGCCTCCCTCTGGGTCCTGAGCACACAGCGCCAGGTGTTCGTCAGCCTCCGATGCCTCAGCTCCCGTGCCAGCCCCTCACGCCTGACCGGGTGTCCCTTCTGCAGGAGCCCTTAGAGAAGGCACGGCTGCTCGCCCTGGCTGGGGACCAGCTCATCCAGAGCCATCATTATGCAGCAGACTCCATCAGGCCCAAGTGCGTGGAGCTCAGGCACCTCTGTGATGACTTCATCAATGAGAACAAGAAGAAACATGACATGCTAGGAAAGTCCTTGGAGCTGCACAGACAGCTGGACAAGGTGAGCTAAGCACATTCACAAATGTGCAAGAGTCTGTCTGGGCTTTGGGGGCTGAAGGCTTAGCCCGCAGCCTTCATGTCGAGCTACACCTCCAGCCTTTGTTAGTTTTACTCCAAGACAAGGTCCCTCTAAGTCACTAAGATGACTGACCAGTCTGGGCTTGAACTCATGATCCTCCCGGAGGGCTGGGTATATAGGTGAGCACCATACATCTGCCTGCAAAACAGGTTCTTGAGAGATCAAGAACTTCATATGCAACGTGCCTTGTGGAAAACAAAAAGTGCTGAGGAGACATTAAAACGCGTAGCTTTGGCAGTGCAGTGCAACCTCGTCCTGGGTGGAGGCAGACTCAGCGTGTGTTTTAGCCAGCCTGTCGGCACACTGCCCAGCTCCCTTTCAGCTCTGTGGAGAATCAAGCGCTCTGTTTGCAAAGTGCTTCATAAAGAGGCAAGAGATCCTGAGTGCTTTGGAGAAGCTCGAGCAGCATGATCTCTGTGCGCCCCCACCAGGTCTGGGCCCCTGCTCCATTTCTGCTGGGAGCACTTATGCCACTTACTTACTGCCTATAGGGAAGGTCCCATTGCCTCACTGGACAAAGCAGAAACTGGTACTCAGCTTGAAAAACAGTGGGCCTCAGAACTTGGGCGCTGCGCCAGGCATGGCGGTGCCTGGAACCTCGGCACTTGGGAGCTTGAGTTCGAGGCCAGCCTGGGCTATTGTAGTAACTCTGAGGCCAGCCTGAACCATGGACCAAGACCCTGTCTCAAAAAAAAAAAAAAAACAGACTTGGCTGTGAGAACCAGTCACCTGGTGAGCCCACTGTCACTGTGTATTCTCTGCTGCTACACCGTGGAGACTCAGGTTTTCCGAGCCTGGGTAACACCTGGGAATGGTGGTAGTGCAGTCCATCAGTCCTACAGGGTCCAGCCAGAGAACCATGGGATGAGTGGTAGCCCGAGGCGAGCTGTGGTGTAAGTGGGGGAGCCAGACTGTCAGACAGAAGCCAAGACAGCCAGATTCCAAACCCAGCTCCTTGGGCTGCACAGCCACGTGCGCAGCCCTCCCAACCCAGGTGCCCAGTGGGCCGAGCTCCTCCTCAGCTGCAGCAGCCGTGACTGCTGGAGCCTCCCCTGTCAGCTGTTCCCAGGCTGCATATGGCCGATGGCTGTGAGTCAGCGTGCCTGCTTCTGTCCACCCAGGCTGTTTATGGTGCCCCGTTGCCAAGGGATTTTAATGTCAATGAAATAGAGTTGTTCCAGAAGCAAGTGGCCCGGAAGGGGTGGCGCAGCGCTCCCCACGTGCTGAGCTCGCAGCCCCGTCATCTGCTATCTCCCTAAGTCCATTGCTGCTCCACAGGGACTGCAGAAGGTTCCAGCTCGGTGCTTTCTGCAGAACTAGGTGTGATGTGTAAAGCGAAAGTCTTAAAGCGTGATGTCATATTACATATTAGCTTGAAAATCCAAACTCTAGGGGTCCAAAGGCGTTAATTGTAGACAGCTACATCTCCCCCTCCCTCCCCACCCCCACACAGCAGTAATTGTTGATTTTAAAATATCCTTATACTTTTTTGTTACTTGAAATGTAATGCATATTTCTTGTGGATCCTTTGAGGAGAGACAAACACTTAAAATGTTATTT
Source organism: Ctenomys sociabilis (assembly GCA_004027165.1). Taxonomy (NCBI): domain Eukaryota; kingdom Metazoa; phylum Chordata; class Mammalia; order Rodentia; family Ctenomyidae; genus Ctenomys; species Ctenomys sociabilis. The sequence continues at coordinate 27,001 of PVKA01020266.1, read as the reverse complement.
TCCTACTTAGAAGCACCTGGGGTTTTTCTTTTGTAATGTCTTTTGTTTTTTTTTTTTTTGTTTTTTTTTTTGGTGGAACTGGGGAATTGAACTCAGGTCCTTGGGTCCTTGCACTTGCCAGGGAAGTGCTTACTCCACTGAACCATCTCCCCAGTCCCCTATAATGTCTTTTGTGTTGGTGTAGTTACTTTATGCTGCTGTTCAGGTCATGTGATAAACATAAACACAGATGTACTTGCTCGGCAAACTCAGGCAGCACAGGAGCCCCACCTTTCTGTTAAGGTGTTGCAGGGGAGTTCTGCAAAAGAGCAAAGAAAACAAGTTAACGTACTTAGCATTTTTTTTTCTTTTTTGGAGACAGGGTCTTGCTGTGCACTTGAGCAAGTATGTATCCCAGGCTGGCCTCGAACTCACAGTGATCCTCCTGCCTCAGCTTCCTCAGTACTGAGATTATAGGTGTGCAGCACTGTGCCCTGATTTCCATTTGTAGAAAAGACAAAAGCCAAAATCATGTGAATGTGGATCACATAGGAATCCAAAGAAGAAAGTGATATTTATGTTAAAAGGGACACTCCTTCCTCAGGAAAATGTCTCAGGGTGAGGCATAATGCCTCGTTCATCCACTGTGTTCTCATGACCGATGTGGGTGCTATACAAGGGTCCAGCAGATAGGCCTAAAAGCATCCACTGCATTTCTCTGTGGTCAACTAGCCTAGAAATATTAACTTCCTTCTGGAGATACAGCAGCTACTGTTAGTGGAAAAGAGAACAATGTTTATCTGAGTAATTTTACTGATTGACTTCCCTGAAAAATAGGTACAGGTAGAACTGAGTTGGGTTTGTCTTCCTTGCAGTTCTACTTACAATGAGTAGAGCCCTAACATGACAACTTCCCAGGGGCCCAGAATCCTCCCCTTAGAGCTCATACCTCAGAGCGCAGCGGTGGCTGAGTCATCAGTTGTCAACTGTGCCGTACTCTTTTTCTAAAGGTCAGCCAGTGGTGTGAAGCAGGAATCCACCTCTTGGCTTCCCAAGCTGTGGACAAGTGCCAGTCTCGAGAGGGGATCGACATTGCCTTGAATGACATCAAGATATTCCTGGGCACTGCCAAGGAGTACCAGTTGCTCTGCCCCAAGGAGTTGTACAACCAGTTCGAGCTGATACTCACCCTTGACGTAAAGGTACTGGGGGTTGTTTGGGTCCTGTGGTCAGGGAAGGAGTAGGGGAGGGGAATTTTGCTTGTTGCCTAAGGATGGCTCTGCAAGAGAAACTGAAAGAGCTGCATGAGCCTGCTGGCCTGTGGCTGTCGCAGGTGGCCTCTGTGACTTCTGGGCTGGAATGTCTTGGCAAAGATGTCCAGATACCACTCCAATATCCCCTGCAGCCACTCATTTCTATGCAAATACCCTTGAGCTTGCTCACGCGTGGTAGTGGGCACTGAGGACCAGTGTTGAGCAGAAACAGCCTTGCTTTCCCCCCTTCATGGTGCTTGCAGTTTAGTGGGACACTCATAATTATACCCAATGTGTCACAAGCTGAGAGGCATGCTCAGAGAGGGCAGGAACCAGCAGGAAAGTGACAGGAGAACTTGACCCAGACTGGAGTCAGAGAAGGCCCCTGGAGAGTAACAGGATAGCAGCACCTTCCTAGGCACAAGAACAAGGCTGGAGGAGCCCAGCACAATGCAAAATCCAAATGTCAGGGTTGAGTCCAGAAAGTAAGGGACACTGTGTGGGCTGAGGTTAGAGAGACACAGATGAGGGTGAGTTTTATGGGCCACAGTAGGAAGTGTGGTCCTCGCTCTGAGAATGGGGAAAGCACCGAAGTATTTAAGTGGGGAAATCACTTCGTTATGTTTACACTTGGAGAAGATTGTTTTCTGTGAAGCCAGCAGGTTGGAGATGGCACAGCCAACTTGCCACTTCCCTGCACAGGGGGACAGTGGTTACTACTTCTCTGAGATCAGCAGCATCTTGTATGTACCTCTGTTTCAGAGGCTCTTCCATCTTATTTTGGCAATGGATCCTTTCCAGTATTGGATTCACATATTTTCAGGGTTCTATACTTGCAGAGTGGTTAAAGGGAGTTTGACATAGGCATTGTTTATGACGATATGGACAGGATTTAGAGAACACAGCAAGGGATGATGACAAACCCTGAACCAGGAAGAAGTAGGGAGCAGCTACTACTCCTAACCCAGGAAGGCCCAGAGAATCCAAGAACAGCTAAGGCTATAACTACAAGAGAGGGCAACCATGGGCAAGGAGGTAGCTTGGCAGCATAAGTGCCTGCCTGGCAAGTACAAGGTCCTGAGTCGGATCCCTAGTACCACTAAAAAATAAAGAGGCGGTGGCCAATCAGTGGGGATTTAGGTAGAGAATACTGCTATAGTTTGGACCTAAAATGTCCCCCAAGGGCCCGTCCGCTAAAGGTCTGATCTTCAGCTTTGCACTAAGGGAAGGTGGTGGAGCCTGGAAAAGGTGGGTCCTGGTGGGAGATTGTAGGCTTTTGGGGGCATGGCCTTGAGAGGGATCTTGGGCCCCAGCCCCTGCTCTTCCTTATCTCACTGTGAGGTGAGTAGCTTACCCCACCACATGTCCCACCATGATGTCCTGCCTGTTCACTGGCTTAAAAGGAATGGAACCAGGTGGTCATGGAGTGAAGTCTCAAAACTTGTGAGCCAAACTAAACCTTTCCTCTTTTTAAGTTGTTCGTCGTAGGTATTTTGTTATAGTATGCAAGAGCTAAGATAAACATACACTCCTTTTCCTGTTACCTTTCTCTGATTTGCCATTGGTCCTTTCCACTGGCCCAAACCAACCAAAAGTCCACAAACTCATCTGATAGACTTCTATGAGATGAGCTTCCTGGGCACAGAACAGGGCAAGATGTAATGGAGCAATAAACAGGGACTGACTATATGGCCTAAATAATTTACTGGTCTTTTTTTTTTTTTTTTTTTTTTTTTTTGTCTTTTTGAGACAGGGTCTCACTATGCAGTTCAGGCTGGCCTTAAGCTCACTTTGTAGCTCAGGCTGGTCTCGAACTCACAACAATCCTCCTGCCTCAGCCTCCCGAGTGCTGGGATTACAGGCATGCACCACCATGCCCGGCTCTGGTCTTTTTAGGCAAATCCTGCAGTTTTCCCCTGGACCCAGGTCTAGAACCTTTGCTCTAATGTGACCCAGTTGACTTATATTTCAGTTATGTGTTTGTAACATTTGTCTTGTTCGGGAACTGCCCAAGGGAGGGTCTGTGCCCCCCCCCCCACGTCTGTGGCTCTTTGCCTCGTGTCTGGCCCATGCTGGTGGGACAGCAGGCAAGCAGAACAGCCATGCAGGGCCATACAGGAGGCTGGGCTGGAATTTTATCTCAACAGTACTTTTTTCCTGTCTCCTCCTGGTATTCTTGGTCATGAGGTAGAATCTTGGAGAGAGGAACAGGGTAGGCAGGCCACTTTCCCCAGGGTGGGGACCGTGCCACTTCCCTGCACAGGAGCCAAAGAGAAGGCCGAGCTGCATTGCTGATTCCAGCACCAGTAGCTCCAGATCAGGATTCTTAAGGTGGAGCAGTCAGCTCAGCTTGACCCCCAGCAACTGTTGAAAGAAATAGAATGTGTCAGCCAGAGAGACCTGCTGCAGCTGCAGTTCTCACCGCCTGCAGCAAGTAAATCCTGCCCAGTCATGTCCAATCACCTGCCAGAAAGTGAATAAAACATAATAAATCACTTTCAAGAAACACGCAGAAGCACTGGTGAGTAGAAGGATTAAAAGGAAAATAATCACCATAAATCCTGTCTATAAAATGAACCAAAGTAGGCCCAGAACCCACGGTTATGCGTTGCATGCTCCTTCCAAAGACTATGTTAGAAGTTAGTCTCTGTTGTGGTCCTAGGAAGGGGTGGGGCCACTAACAGGTGATTAGGGCACTGCTCACCCAAGTGCAGTGCACTGACCTTGGAGGGTTAGTTATTCCTGGTGAGAGAGCACAGCTGGGCCCCATCCTGCCCCTCTCTTGTACACAAGCTCCGCAATCGTGCGGTGTCCTCTACCTTATTGTGACACAGCAGGCCAGCCCTCCTCAGGTGCCCAGGCATCCTATAAGATATGGGTTCCAATCGTCTGTCTTGGGCTACATATAAAACACATACTATACTTAACGTCTGTCAATAGCACAACTTCCCTTATTGGTTTTAATACTTTAACTTGTTATCTTATGAAGGAACACAAACCAAGGTTTAATAATTGAGTACGGAAGCCTACCTGTCTGTTTAGTAAGCCTAGACGTGTGTCTTGTGGGTTACAATGCTCTTGCCCATGATTGCTGCACTCTGCTCGCCAAGCAGCACAAGCACAGGCTGTATTTGCTGTATGCAGTTTCAGTTCCACTGAAGGAATATGGGGTGCACCTTTGAGAGGCGAGGTCCCCACCACATTGAGTCCCCCATGGGGTCCTGTTGTCACCTTTGCAGTCGGCACTCAAGCACAGTGCAATCAAGTCATTTAAAAAAAAAAAAACAAACTAAAAATCACATGAGAATGTTAAAAATTGATAGTCTTATGAGGCCACATTACCAGCTGTCCAGGGCCACCCAGGCCTTGGGTTAGACACAGCTGCTGGAGGATACTGTGTTCCCCAGGTGTGTAAGAAATAATATTCCCAGACCCAAATACTCATGCTCAAAAAGCAGTTCTGAGGAGATGAGAGTTGGTGGGAAGAAAAGCGTTCTTATTCAAGGACTAGCACCCTGAGAGGATTGGGAGAGCTCGTGTTTCCCCCCAAAACAAGACATGGGAGGACACACATATGTAAAAGGGCCTATATAGGGAAGAAAAGGGGAGCCAGGCCACTGGGCAGCAGGAGGACCACACATCGGGCAAGGGCTTCTGTCCCCCAGGGGTCTGGAATAGCACAGTGGATGTCGCACCCCAGGGCTCATTCCTCTGCACAAGAACATGACATCTAGCCTTGAGGCAGTTCACGGGCATGGTGTTCATTAATGCCCAAGACTAGCTAAGAAGGCAGGATTGCACTCATTCTGGTGTGATCTGAAGGCCATCGGGTGTCCTGGATCCTGTAAATCTGGAGGACAATTACATAGCAGTCAATATTTTAATTATTTGGGTGCTTTTCTTTAGAACTACTGTACTGGGTCTTAGGCATTGTGTCATAGGTGCAGAAAAGATATGGCTTTTTCCTTCTTTTGGCTTGGAATGTGATTCAAGGTCATAAGATTAAACATCCGATGGTGTCAGAGAGTGAGTTTTGTCCACTGGGAGTAATGTTTGCCATGCTGGTACTCTACATGTCTGGAAAGACCCTACACATATGGAGATGCTCAGGTTGGTGCAGGCATGGGTCTTTCTTTACACTAATGGTTTAAAGGGTTATAAGGGGCTACATGACCAGAGTGACCACCAAGACATTGTTTTCTAAAATTCTCAGTAAGAAAAACAAAACAGGCCTCTCTAGTGACATGGCTGCCTCTAGAGATGCATAAGATGATCCCAGAACACTCTGTGGTGCCACAAGTGAGGAAGCCGCGGGGCCGGGGAGATGGCTCAGTAGAATAAGTGCTTCCCTGGCAAGCACAAGGGCCTGAGTTCAATCCCCGGTTCTGCCAAACAAACAAAACAAAACAAAAAAAAAAAAAAAAAAAAAAAGAGGAAGCCATAGCACAAAGCAGTACACAGTGGGGGAATGTGGGAGCCAATTGGAAGAGCTGTGCTCAGGGGCCAGTGCTGGAAAAATTTGAGCAAAACATGAATAAGAGCATGTCCAGAGGTCCCGTGGATCTGTTTCTTGCTTCAACAGTGTTTAGATGGAAGAGACCCAAGGACTCCCTCTTTCATCTTCCCATCCACCTTCCAGGTACAAATTTTGGGACCATCTTCTCACCTGTCTCCTCCTTCCAGGACCAGACAACACCGTTCTTCTGTGGGTAGCTCCTTATTGCTGATCAGCCAGGACCTCTCAGATTGGTCAGAATTATTCCACCGAGGTGGAGGCTGCTGTCAACTGCTTGGTGGACCCACATCTGCAGGCCTCCTACACCTACCTCTCTCTGGGCTACTACTTTGACCGAGATGATGTGGCTCTGGCGGGCATGGGCCATTTCTTCCATGAGCTGGCCAAGGAGAAGCGCGAGGGTGCCGAGCATCTCCTAAAGATGCAAAACCGGCGCCACAGCCATACGCTCTTTTAAGACGTGCAGAAACCATCTGAAGACGAGTGGGGTAAAACCCTGGAGGCCATGGAAGCTGCCCTGGGGCTGGAGAAGAGCCTGAACCGAGCTCTTCTGGACCTCCATGCCTTGGGCTCTGCCAAGTCCGACCCTGTAGCTGTGATTTCCTGGAGAATCACGTTCTAGATGAGCAGGTGAAGCTTATTGAGAAGATAGGTGACCACCTCACCACCCTCCGCAGGCTGGTGGCCCCCAGGCCAGGCTGGACACCTCTTTGAAAGGCTCAGCCTTAAGCACAACTAGGAAGTCAGAGCCTGGCGGTCCTGCATCACTTGACATCAGGGCTTCGGCCTAACCCTCTCCCTCCAGCCACTAGGCAACTTTCTCACCCTTCTGGAGCCCCCTCCCTAATCTTGGATGAAAAGAAAATAAACTTTTTACAGCAAAAAAAGTGAATAAAATGGTATAAGTTTATAACTTAAAATATAAAGTAAATATCCATGAGTCATACTGATAAAATATGTGATGAAATAAATACGAAAGCAGAAACTCACAGGCAGAATTCCAGATTATTTGTGTCAGCACTGTGCTCTCAAGCAGGGATTATAATTCCCTGCTCCAGAATTGTGGGCTGCACACAGAAACCTTTTCCCAAAGAGCGTAGAGAAGGGAAATAGGAGAGGGACTACTGAAGAAGCTTCACAGATTGCACCATACCCAGATGATCAAGTCAGCGTCACCAGGACAAGTCACAGGTGCAAGGGACCCTTGATATGATGCGATGGCCAGAGCAGTTTACCCCTGGGCTCTTCCCCGCAAAGTTCTTCACTCCATACTAATTGTGAGAATGACACTAGGCCAGTCCAATGAGGGCCATTGTGCAACCTGCCTGGCCACTATCCTTCACACAGTTCAAGACCAGCAAAAGTAAGAAAAGTCTAGAGGCTATCACAGCTGTCAGAAGACATGACAACTAATGTAAGCTTAATCCTAGGGAGAAAGATTATGTTAGCTGAAAACTAAAGAAATGCAAAGTATATCTTTAACCAATACCGTATCAATATTAGTTCACCAATTTATTGCTATTTATTTTGATACTGGGAACCGAACTTGGGACCTTGTACTTTCCAGGTAGGCACGGTGCCACTGAGCTATCTCCCTGGTGGTTCATCAATTTAATAAATATACTATACTAAGGTAAGATGTTAGCCATAGGGGGAGCTGACATGGACTATATGGAAATTCTCTGTACTACTTTGCAATTTTGTCATCAGTCTCCTCTAAAAAAAAATGAAAAATTTAAAACTGGCCACCTCTGTGTGGATCTGCTGCGCTGATGATCCAGTGACCATCAACCACAACAGAATTTAAACTGTTGTTCTTGGAGCAACCACTCAGTCACTGTCAGGGCCTCTTCCAGAACTTTCTCTGAAACATTACTGTGCCAGCTTTAGTCCTCATTCACTTTCACTACCACATCCAGACTATAGAGTCACCTCAGCAGTCAACAGTGAAATCTGAGTCTTCACACACTCGTCAGGTACCCCAGTGCCTGCTGGGCACACCATGCTGCATTCTGGGAAGACAGCGATGAAAGTCACAGTGCTGGTGATGCTGGTGCTCCAGTCTAGTGGAAGACAAATGTCTGCCCAGTGCAAAAACATACATCGAGGATGGGACAGTGAGACACACGGGGGACAAGACGGTTGCCCTGGCTTAGAGAGACCAGAGTACAAGAGGTGACCAAAAAATATGGTGAATGCTTAAATTTTTAAAATTTTACTGAAGTAAAAGACACATTGCCATGAATGACCTGCAAAGTCCTCCCACTTCCCTCCAGCACACTCACCTCATCATTCTTGCCTCTTCTGAAGCAGTTCTGGGGTTCTCTTTTCTCGGTGTCTTTATGAGGCAAGATAAAGATCGACGAATGCTGCTGCCAAGTGCCATCCAACGGAAAGACGGGCTTGTAGAAACATCACAGTGTGTTGTCGTTCATGTTGTTCACTCCATCTGACGCCATGCGATTTCTGGCTCTTCCCCTAAGTAAAACTGATCACGGGAGGTAAGCATTTTGCATTAATTCAGGACTTTGAGGCAGCAACAACAGTGCCACTGAAGCATCTCAGGAAAGAGGACTTGTAGAGCTGCTTCAGAATGGCAAGAACAGTGGGCTGTTTCATTTGAGACAAGAGGCAGTGTTTTGGACAGATTAATGACAATGTGTCTATCACTGTCACAAAGGTTTCCTGAAGTGTACTCATACACTGCATTTTCCCTATCATCACTCACATTCCATACAGGAAGAGATGCCAAGTTAAGTCTTCCAGACTCATAGTGTTTCAGGGAAGCAGTGGAGGTGGAGGTGGAGCTCAGGGCTCAGGGATTAAAGCAGAAGAGCATTTGTAGAACGTGCACAATGGGAGGTGTGGGTGTGTCGCCAGGTCAAATCACAGGGGTTGGGGAGGGCTAGCATTCTAGGAAAAGGGATCAGGAATTGGTCCTGATTTCAGTGGGAGCCTCTGCTTGGCTCTGAAAAAGGAATGTTAAGTGACCAGCAACCCATTTCAGAAAGAGCACTTCCAGTGTGATCCTGAGCGTGGATTTGCAAGTGAAAAGAGGAAAGAAAAAAGGAAGAAGTACAGTTGCAGGACTTTACCTGAGTTTAGGATTTGGGGGGTCTCTACAGACTCTTCCCACCATTTCCAGAAGTTATGCTGGGGTTTTAAGGAAGAAATTCCAGAGGGCAAGGTGAGCAGGTGTGGGTCGCCATCCCTGGCGCCAGCCAGGTCCACCTTGCATCTGTCATTGATTCACCCAGTCTGATTTCACGACCTTTGTGTGGCAGTTAACATGCACGTCTTGGTTTTCTCAAACTCATCCCTGGGCCACAGGGATGGAGGTTTGATCTCAGGCCTTATCAGCATCCTCTTAGTAGTAGACATGGTCTCACACTGATGCCAGTGGGGATTCTGGCATCTCTGGGGACTTAGACTTGTACCTGTGTTACCTGAACTTTTGCTCCATTGTACAAGGGAGCTTCCTGCCTCAGAGGGTGTATTCTCTGCTGGACCAGTCAAACAAACCCTGATCGTCTAGTCCAGGGACCACAAACAGAAGCCTTGCGGGCCAACACTTTGCGCCATGTGGTTTTGTACTATGTCCTGAGAGAAAGATGAATTTCCTGGTTGGATCAGCCTCCCAGGATATATGTTGAACCTACGCTTTCATAATTGGTCATCCAGAGAGCACCCTGTGTGGCTTCCCGTGGCTCAGTGTTTCCGATTGTGGTGGTTCAAATCGTCCAGCAGAGATGTCAGAATTGGTGTGACACTTCCGCTGACCCGCCAGAGCTGAAAGGACAGCCTCTGACAGAAAGGCCAGGAGAAACAGTCAGCAAGCAGAGTGCAGGCCTTGGTGGGACTGTTCTGTTTCCCTGAATCTTGGCCCCAAAGCATTTAGTCCATCCACCCCCACATATTTCTTCTATGTATTGCCTTCCTGCCTAAACATGTAGAATAACATGTAAATTTGTCTTCTTTTAATTACAGGTACTTCATAGTTCCCTTGATCCTGCCTAAAAATTTAGCCACTCTTTTCCCTCAGAATATGCAAATTCTTTTCTCCATCAGAGTCTTCATTATTTTGAACTCCTCCTGTTTTAAACACTGATGTGATACTCTTCGTTTGTGGCCTGTGACGTCCTTTCTGACCACTAATGGGCATGGCTAAGTGAACATTTATCCACTCAACAAACGTTAACCTAGAGCCAGCTCCCTGAGGTAGTGGGCCAGACAGTGCCCCTGGAATGGGAGATATCAGAATGGAAAGGACATGGCATAGACTCTTAGAAGATTCTAGAACAAAGCAAGACCTCCTCTATGACTTGCATAAGGATGCCCAGAGGGTCAGGAATGGAAGAAAGAGGGAAAGGTGGAAGGGAGGGAATGCCTCGTGGCCTCTGGCTCAGGAGAGCACCCTGTTCATCCTGATTTGCTTTTATTCTTGCAGGTCAAGGTCCAGAAAGTCCTGCAGAAGCTTGCTGATGTGCAGGAAATATTTCACAAGAGAAAAGAGAGCCTGATGAAACTGGCAGCCAAGCAAACCCGCCCGGTGCAGCCTGTGGCCCCACATCCTGAGTCCTCCCCAAAATGGGTGTCACCAAAGCCCAGCCAGCCCTCTGTCTTCAGTAAGTCACATTTCCACGGTGCCCCCCTGAGCTGAGACTGTGGTCATCAGTGCTTTGCCCAGTATGATTTAAAACAAACTTGAGACATGGCATAGTGAAGGTGTCAAAGACTTCCATGGCACTGAGGACCAGCTGTAAGGAGAGGCTCCAAGTCTAGTAGTGGAACAATGCAGGTGCGTAACTAATGTCAGCATGAAATTGAGGCCACAGGGGGTGGCAGAGACCTATGATTTATTATCACACAGTGCTAAAATCGGTTCTTTGAAAAGATTTTTTAAAGTTCAGTAAGTCCTTACGCCAGTCCCACACAATCTTGATTACTGTAGCTTCTTAGCAAGCCTCAGGATCGGGCCTACAAGTGCTGTTTTTCAAGATTGTTTTGGTTATTTTAGGAGTTTTTTGTTTCCTTATAAATTTCAGAATCACATTATGGTTTCTGCTAGGATTGGAATTGGAATTGCACTCAATCTGTGGATCAATTTGGGGACGACTTGTCTTACTGCTATTGAGTCCTGCAATTGATAATATGGCAGAATTCTCAATTACTTAGGTCATCTTTCACTTCTCTCAACAGCATCATAGTCTAGAGTGCAAAGGTCTTAAGCATTTCACCCTATGGCCGATGGAATGCTCTCCATGTAACTCATGTAAAATTACCCACGAAGTACAAGCCTATAACCTATGAGTGGGCCAGCTTCCCTTCTGCTCCAATCTGTGTGCTCTCTTACCTTTGCCCTGCTGTAGCAGGACCCACAATACACTGCCAAGCAGAAGCGATGAAGAACGACATTCCTGTCTTTTCCCCATATTAAGGGAAGAAGTTCATGTTTCATCTTTAACTGCAAGTTTTCCATATATGGTTTAGGGACTGAGGAGTTTCCCTTGGATTTCTAGTTTGTTGAGGGTTTTTATCACAAATGATGTTCAGAGGCTTTCAGCCTGAAGATGATTGCCTGGCTTTTCTCCATGGAATCCACTGGTGACATACAGTAGATTACAAGGATTTATTTTCAAATGATAAAGGAGATGTATGTTCCTGGGATGAACTACTCTTGGACATGATGTATATGTCATTTGGCATATGTAGGGGGCCGGGGAGATGGCTCAGTAGAATAAGTAGTTGCCTGGCAAGTGCAAGGGCCTGAGTTCAATCCCTGGTTCCTCAAAAACAAAAACATTTGGCATATGTAATGTGAAGTTGCATTATTAAGCACTTACAGTCAGAATTTTTGTTTTTCATTTTGTTTGTCTTTTTGAGACATGATCTCGCTATGCAGTTCAGGCTGGCCTTGAGCTCACTTTGTAGCCCAGGCTGACCTTGAACTTGCAGCCTTCCTCCTGCCTCAGCCTCCTAAGTGCTGGGATTACAGGACGGCTTTCATTTTTTATCTTCCCACTTATCTCTAGTAATACTCCTTAAGCCTGCAATATAAGTCATAGAAGTGGAACAGCCATTTCATTATTTTTTTATACTTAATGTTCACATGAAGTACATTTTTCTTCTTCTGTCTTTATGTTTGCAATATATTTTTGTAAGAACATATACTTATAGGGCTGGTGGTATAGCTCAGTGGACTAAGCGCTTGCTTAGTAAGCTCAGCAGCCAGGGTTCGATTCCTGATTCTACATGCCTCGCTGACCTCACCTTTGGGTGTGCTGAGCTGGCAATGGAGTCCGGGTGTGGTGGCATGCGCCAGCACTAGGAAGACAGAAAGTAGGAGGATCACTATGAGTGTGGGCTGTGTAGTGAGACCCTGAACAAACAAACAAACAAACAAACAAAAAAAAAAATATATATATATATATATATGTCTTGCCTTCTTAATATATTTTATTTTCATCTACCTTTTAATTGGAATGTCTAATCTATATGTGATATGATTATTGAAATAGTGGAATGCAAAATAACTACTATTTTATTGTTAGTTCTCTCTCTCTCTCCCCCTCCCTCTCCCTCCCTTCCTCCCTCTCTTCTTCCCTTCAGCTATCCCTCCTTCCCTGTCCCCTCCCTCCCTCTTTATATCTCTCCGGGTTCTGAACCAAGGTTCTTAACCAACTTTAACACTATTTTCTTTTGAGACAGAGTGTTGCTAAATTGCTAAATTACAGAGGCTGAGCTCAAACTCACAACCTCCTACCTCAGCCTCCCAGACATGGGGATTACCAGCCTGCACTCCTGTGCCATGCACATGTAGTTTTTATGCTTATTTTCCTCTTTTTCTTTTTTGGGGGACAGCAAATATTTTTTACTCTTCAGTTTTAATTCCTTGATTGTCTTATTAGACTCATTCTTTAGAGATTACCATGCACTTCCTTCATGCATCATAATCTACCTTGAATTACTATAAATATAGGAAAATTTATGCCCTCACAATTCAAGGTCAACCTGGGAAAGTTAGCAGCTTAGTAGGACCCTGTCTCAAAAAAATCTAAAAGGGAGGGCCGGGGAGATGGCTCAGTGGAATAAGCGCTTTCCTGGCAAGCACAAGGGCCTGAGTTCAATGCCTGGTTTAAGCAAAAGAAAGTAAGGAAAGAAAGAAAGAGAGAGAGAGAGAGAGAGAGAGAGAGAGAGAGAGAGAGAGAGAGAGAGAGAGAGAGAGAAAAGAAGTAGAAGAAGAAGAGGAAAGAAAGAAGAAAAGAAAAGGAAGAAAGGGGGCTGGGGAGATGGCTCAGTGGAATAAACCCTTCCCTGGCAAGCACAAGGGCCTGAGTTCAATCCCCACTTCCACCAAAAAAAACTAAAAAGGGGCTGGGGATGTGGTTCACTGCAAAGGCGTAGAGTTCATGTCCCAGAACCAAATAATATAAATGATACATAAAATACATTTTAAGAGGGTTGGGAATATAGCTCATATTCTGACACAGAACTGGTATTAAAATTTGTAGATAGTCATATATATTTTAATGAAATTAAGAGAGAGAAAGAGAGAGAGACTCTGCCATGGCTTATTTTTGCGTCTCCCCACCCCCAGCGTCCTTTACCCCTTCCTGCAGATCTGAAGCAGCCTCTGGTCATCTCAAGCATCTCTCCTCTGGATAAAGTGCCACCATTGGCCTCTCTTGCCGGGAGCCTTGTTGGCAGTAGTTTTTTTCAGTTTTTCATTATCTGCAAATTATGGAGTCTCTTGGTAATTCTCCATTTAGTCAAATTTCTTGTCCCCTGTCTCCTATTATATATTCTACATGTTAGAAGTGATCCTGTTCCTCTGTTAATAACATATGTACTACTAGAATATTTATTACAGTATGTGTGTGATAATAAACACACCCATCACAGGAAATTGGCATATATATATATATATATATATATATATATATATATATATATATATATATATACATCCTCCCTTCTCCCCTTCCTTCCCCCATTTCCAGGTGCCCTTCCCACCTCACAAGGTCTACTTCCCTGCTTTCTCTCACCCTTTCATTTTGCTCTTTAAATTAGCTATACTTTGCTTTCTCATATACATAAAACCATGTGACATTTAACCTGTGCCTGATTTATGCCACTTAGCATGAGGTCTCAAGATGAAGGAATCTCCACACTGATTTCCATAGTGACTGTGCTGGTTTACATTCCCACCAGCAATGTAGAAGGGTTCCTCTTCCCCCACAAGGTCAAGAACATTTGTTGCTTTTTAAGCCTTAATGATAGTCATTCTTTCTGGAGTAAGATGGAATCTCAGTATTGTTTTGATTTCTATTTCCCTAATACCCAAAGACGAAGACGCTGAACGTTGACTGTGTGTACGTCTCTTTTTGAGTAGCGTCTGTTCATTTCAACTGCCCTTTGTTGGGTCTTTCAATTTGAGTGAGGGGGGATTCTTTATTCTAGATATTAATCTTCCATCTAAAGAATAGCTGGCAAAATAATAAATTTCTATTCTGTAGGTTTTTCTCCACTCTGTTGGTTGTTTTCCTTTGCATTTAGATGCTTTTTAACTTGATATATTCCCATTTGTTGATTGCTGGTGTTATTCTTTGGCAGTTGGAGTTCATCCAGAAAGTTCTTGCCTAGACTTCTATTAAGAACTTTCATCTGCTTTATGTTGCAGCAAACTGAATGTTTCTGCTCCTGTGTCAAGGCCTTTGATTGATTTTGACCTTGTTCTGGTACAAAGGAAGATATATGGATCTAGATTCGTTCTTCCACATGTGGATAACGAGTTTTCCCAGCACTGTTTGTTAAAGAGGCTACCTTTCCTCCAGCGTCTGTTTTTTTGCTCCTTTATCGAAGGTCATATGCCTGGAAGAACCTGAGGTTGTTTGTGTCCTCAGCCCTGTTGCTTTGATCCACGTGTCTGTTTTTGTGCCATTACTGTGCTGTTTTTTCTTTTAACAACTGTAGCTTTGTGATACAACTTGAAATTTTGGATTGTGATGCCTTCTGCTTCGCTCTAGGTGCCCAGGACTGCTTTTGCTATTCTGGGTCTCTTCTGGTTCCATATAAGTATTAGGACTATTTTTTTATGATTCTGAGAAGAACCGTGTTAATATTTTGATCATGATCGTATTAAATTTATGTATCATTTTTGATGATGTGGCCACTTTGACAGTATTGTCTCTGCCTATCCAGGATAAGAGAATACCTTTCTGTTTTCTCTTGTGCTCTTCAATCTCTTTTTGCAGAGAGCTGTGCTTTTTATGTATTTAGTACAGGGTCTCACTGTGTTGATCAGACTCGTAGTGCTCCTCCTGTTTGCAGCCTCCCAAGTGCTGGGATTAAGGGCACGCTACTCTTAATCACTGTCTCATTGTACCCTGGGATTGGGACTGGCATGGCACTCTGGGGTTGGGAGAGACCTACACCTTTTGTTATAGAGGTCTTTCACTTCTTTGGTTAGGCTGATTTCTCTAACCTGTGGTGAATAGTGTTGCTTTCCTGGTTTCTTTCCCCATGGTTCATGGTTGGTATGCAGCAACACTGCTGATCTTTGTGTACTGATTCTGTGTCCTGTGACCTGCTGAACTTACTCTTGGAGGCTTCTTGGGGTGGAGTTTTTAGGGTCTTCTCTGTAAAGGACCACATCATCAGTGAGTAAAGATAGCCTGACTTTCCTCTTTCCTTACTCTTTTATTTCTTTCTTTCCTGATTGCTCTGGCTAATGTGTTAAGTGCTATAAGCAACATAATGGT
Source organism: Ctenomys sociabilis (assembly GCA_004027165.1). Lineage (NCBI taxonomy): Eukaryota > Metazoa > Chordata > Mammalia > Rodentia > Ctenomyidae > Ctenomys > Ctenomys sociabilis. Next base: position 11,492 of record PVKA01020266.1, on the reverse strand, counting down.
GACAGTGGACCAGCTTGTCTTATTCCTTATAGAAATAATCCTTGATAACAGTTTACTATACTTCTTTTCTGAAATTTTCTATGAAAACACATTCTCCCTTATATATATATACACATGCACACTCAGATTTACTTGCACATCCTAGCACACACACACACACACACACACACACACACACACACACATCTTTCTTGGATCGCAGGGACAGGCCTGGGTTCTCTTGGCCGCTCATCCTTCCTCTAATTAAATTATGTTCATGTCTCTGACTTGGCCTCTTTCACACTTTCAAGACACTTGCCTGTTACCAGTGAAGCAGCAACTATAGTTTGTTTTTCGGCTTTTCAAATGTGAGACTCACCAGACCAAGGACCTTCTCAAGTTAAACAGATCTTTGTGACTGAACAGCCTGTTGTCACCCTGGGGCAGGCAACCAGCTCATTTTATAGAATGATTCTACACTTCTATGACTGGAAACCACTGGTGTGGACCCAGGCAGGGCACTTCTGGGACACTCAAGCACAGTGGTCTGATTCCTCAGTAACCGAGTCTGTGCCACGGGTAGGCAGGGTATTGCCCCAGGGCAGAGAAGTGGCCAGAAGGAGCTTAGAGACCAGAGCTGCATGCCCAGCTGGGGTTCCTGCCAGGTGCTGCCTTGCTCACAGCATTTAACGTCTCTTAAGTGTATAAGGAATGTGAAAATGTGTCTAATGCTACATGTGTGTAGCGACAACTAGAATGTGTTGCATTCTTCAGTGATCAGCACATTCCACACACATTAATGCACACCGCCCGGAGAACATCTCCCTGCATAGGTTTTCTCATCATTTCCCATTTTGCAGACACTTAGTCACAAGTGTCATCCATTATGGGATGACATGTTGGTAGCATCCGATTATAATGCCAGGAATCACTGACTTTACACAGATCCCACTGACAGCTCATGTGTTAGCCAGTGTTCTCATGTAGCTGCTGAGTCTCCCAGGAGAATTACATGCACGCAGTTGATGGCAGTGACACAAACTCAGAGCACTGCTTCCTTACCTGACTGTAACCTTCACTCCCAACCCCGTGAAAGCTGGCAGAATATGTTAGGAAGCTGCAAGGCCTCAGGGCTCCCAGAGTTCCAGACTTACTACCAGTCCTACCTGGAGGGTGTCCCTCAGCTACTTGAGAGCCCTGCCCAGGAAGTAAAAGGACAGAGTGACTGAGAGGAGAGAGCCAAAGCAAGACGGCCCAGGCCCCTCCTGCCATCACTAACAGACCATCACACCAGCCACTAGTAAATGCGTACCCATCAGTTCTGGGATCCAATCACAGTACCATCAGACCTAGAGCAGTCATGGACATCGTAGTATGATTGAGGGGGAATTGTAAAGAAGACTATAAGGAAACATGCCTTATAAGTGATTGTGTCTAAGTGGTAAGATTTTAGCATTTTTCAAATTTTTGATAATAAGCACAAATTCATTACTCTCAATATGGAAAGCTATATTTAACTTCTAATCCCAGCACAGTGTTCAGTGCAGCCACAGACAAATTACACCTGCTGAAATAGCAATGAAAGAAGCATCTGGCAATTCATACCATCACGGGGGACTCTGAAAGGAAAGCAGCCATCTAGTTGGGCCTTAGGGAGAATGATGCCAGGCGTGGTGGCGCAGGCCCATAACACCAGCTCCCAGGAGGCTGAGACAGGGGGATCGCTGTGAGTTTGAGGCCAACCTGGGCCACAAAATGAGTTCAAGGCCAGCTTGAACCATTTAGCAAAACCCTGTCTCAAAAAAAAAAAAGACTGGGAATGATAGAAACTTTGTTGGTTTTACCACATCAAATTTACTGTCTTTTGTGGTTTGGTGCTTCATGCAGGGTGGGTGTGACTTTCGTCTCTGGTTCACATGTCAAGGCCCCTGGGATCAAGGGTTCCTATTTCTTGTATTTTTTATTCATTTATTTATTTTATCCTTTATTTATGTAATTGGTACAAGATGTCACAGCTCAGACTCATAGTGATTCTCTAGTGTCAACCTCCCCAGCGCTGGGATTACAGGCATGGGCCCCATGCCTCGTTTTCTCACCATGTCCGGTTTCCATGGCCCGCTCAGGGTGCCTGGAGTTGGCGCCAACGCCAGCACAGCATGCGGTACTGAGGATCAAACCCTGCTACCAGCACTTGCCAGGCAGGCGCTTAGACCGATGAGTTACCTCCCCCCTCCCTGGTTCTCTTTTCTGCCTCTCTCCTTTGTCCCCTATTTCATCAGTTACCTAGGAAAGCGCCACAGAAGCCCAGTTCAGCTTTGTCAGTCAGCCACGCCAACGCAGCGGCCCAACAACTTGTCCAGTCATCAAGTACTCTGGGCTGTGAGTGATACATCAAAATAACCAAACTAAGGGCGTGTTCTCTGTCTCTCCAGCTCCTCCTCAAAGATCAGCCGAGGAACCTCACCTGGAGACAGAGGCGACTGCCCCAGAGAAGGAGGATGACGAGACGAAACTTGAAGTGAAGGTAAAATCACCTCGTACAGATAGAAATTTCTGATATGAGAGGCCATTGCTGTCAGCACCAGGAATCAGCCAGCTGTGTTCCCTGCCACACCCTGAAGATGTGTCCATGATGGCACGTGGCGCAGACCAGGGCTTTGAAGAGCTGGAGGAGGATGTTTTCTTCTTTTTCTTTCTAATTGCGATTAGAAATGAATGCCACTTAATCATGCATATGGCTGCTGGTAGTTACTGATTTATTCAGGAAAAAGTTATTTTATTCATCCCTATAATCTGACTCATAATTAAAGTTGGGAAAACAGTGTGTAGTAAAAGAGTATAAATGTTGCTTAGACACACAGACACACACACGCACACACATACGCACACACGCACACACACACACACACACACACACACGCATATGCACACAGTGAACTCTGAATAAGCTCAGTGGATTGTGCCAATGTGAATTTCTTGCTATTACACTATGATTGTGTAAGATGTTAACATCGGAGGAGGCAGGGGAAGGGCGTGTGTGACTTCCCAGTGCATTTGTCTGCTGCCTCATGTGACTATGTAATTATTTCTAAATAAAAGAAGTACAAGCTTTGAATCAGGCAGACTGAGAGCCACATCCCTTTTCTGAGCCTCAGTCTCAGTGCCTCCCCTCTCCACACCCTACTACCTGACAACTTAGCAATTTTAGTGAAAACCTGTCTCAAAATAAAAAATAAATTTAAACAAACAGCTAAGGAGGTAGCTCTGTGGGAAGGTTCTGGACCCAATCCCCATAGCCGAAAAACAAAACATAACACGGCAACAAAAGACAGCCAAGACTCTTTCAAGCCTCAAATGGAAATTGAAAAATTTCTCAACACTGTCTAGTTGTAAACGAGCAGTATGTTTATAAACCCAATTAAAATGAATTATGATAGAAAATAAATGTTCAATTTTTTAAAAAAATTGATTACAGCAGAAGACATTGCCGTCAATCCCTGTCAGACCCCTACCTCATTTCAAGCACCCTCCTCCCAGCACTCCTCCCCTTCCTAAAGCAGCTCTAGAGGGCCTTCTCTGTGAGGGTCGTCAGTTGCACTGTTGTGGCTGCCTCCACATCCCATACTGACTCAAAACATGTCCTTCCCATGGTCACTTTGACTTTACTGAAGAACCAGAAGTCACCGGATCTGGTGAGTGGGTGGAGGACGAAGCACTGTGATGCCTTTATCAGCCCCTTTCCGCTAGGTGGTACTCAGCTATAGCAGCCGCTGTATTTTTATCACACTCCAAAAGCCTTGAAGAGGTGCTTCAAAAAGCAGCAAGAACAATGGGATGAGTATGTTCAAGGACAGGGTGAAAGTGCTGGGGACATTAATGGCAATGTGCTTCTTACTGTCTTTTGTCTTAAATAGAAGCACTCACTGTGTGTATATTTTCATCACCTCTTAAGTGCTGATGCCCAGCAATCCCAGGAAAGTTCCTTCCCCCACATCCCTGAAAACCCAGCATCCAGCTCAACCGTAGCTCTGGGTCAGTAGGCCATGAGCTCAGCAAAGCTTTAGCAACAGTGGGATCCATCCTCTGCAAAGAAGCCACCAAGCTCCACTCTCATCAGGAACCCAGCAGAGAGCAAGTCAGGATTGATTCCCAGCAGATTCTTAGAGAGACAGGAAGCTGCATCTGTCTGCCAACTTGTTAGTCACCCTCTTGAATTTGAGACAGAGTAGGATGTTTCCAGTATATTCTGTGATTGGAGGAGTTGCATCACTGTGTCTTCTGGTGTTGGGAAACCATTTGCAATTTCATACTACATGATCATCCACAGAGAAAAGGAAGTAGTAATCTTTTGAAGTGGGTAAATATAACGCAGCTTCACCTGACTTGAAACTCATGATGTGCATGGAATCATTAAGTAACATTCACAAGGTTTCACTGTGATGATCTTCAAAACCAAACAAGGAGGGCTTGTGACATAGCTCAGCAGATTTAGTACCTGCCTGGCAAGCTCAGGGATGGGGGTTCGATTGGCACACTGAGCTGGCCAATGAGACTGGGCATAGTGGCACACACCTGTAATCCCAGTGCTGGGGAAGCTGAAAACAGGAGGGTTCACTAAGAGTCCAAGCTACGTAATGAGATGCTGTACCAAATACTCTTTTTTTAAAAAAGTGGGCCTGTCTTATGCAGTACCTTGGTCTTAGGAAAAACATCATGTTGAAGGTGAGGATGCATCCTATGCACTAAATCCCAGATCTGGCCCCTGAGCTCTTGTGCTCTCCCCTTAACTCATGACACAGTTTTAGCAGATTCCCATCTCTGGGCCTCACTTGAGTCATCTTCAGACAACATATTTATGGACCACATGCTCTAGACAATGCCATGGGGATTTTAAGTACATGGAAGTTCTCTATAAAAACAATTCAAATTGGAGTTAATTAGTTCAGTAATTGTGAATGGTAAATATGAAATCTGTTCTTTTCTTTGTTGAACAAAATAGGTAAGCAGGGATAAGTATTGATTCAGAGGCCTATAGGCTTGGAAGGCATTGAGGAGAGACCGAGGGGCACTGACCCCGGGCTTCTGGTCCCTTCCTTCCCCTGCTGTGCTGCTCATTTGATACAGACACCATGGGTGACCCATCCTTCTGCGTGGCTGCCAGTTCTGTGTGCAGACAAGTCACACTGAAGTGAGCGCAGCACGCATCAAAGTCATGCTTCTGTGCTTTCATTGTTCTTCTACTTCCTGTTGGCTCACCTGTGTGTTTAATGAAGGGCTTTTCCCCCAACGGCATATATGTTAGCAGTCAAGGTGGAGGAAACAGGACAGGAACTCCAGCTTATAAAGACCATGGCAATAAGAAGAAATAAAAATGCATAAAACCATGAACAAAATCCCAAGATCATAGACTAAAAAGTTAATTTAGGACCAATATATGTGATTTGTGTTTTATAACCTGGGCTCTATCATCAGGGAAATTGTTATTCTAAAATATAAGGGACTAACAAGGAGGGAAGAGGTGTAAATTCATCTTTGTGTGGACCAGAGCTACTTAAAGGGGACCAAGGCAGGTGGCAAACACCAAAGGCAACGGTGTCCAGATGACCGGGATGAGCAGAATGTGGATGTGGCCCGGAGCAGCAGTTCTGCTACCGTCTTGGCCTTTGGCCTAGAACTGAAATATGAAATGATTTCCCAGCCAGTGCAACAGGCTGAGTCATCCATCATGATGCTCTGTCTTATCCTGAAGAGTAAATACCTAGAGAGAAAATAGCTGTGAATCAAAACCATTCACGCCGGCTACTAGATTCGCTACTGCTTCTTTCTATCTACAAGTGAGAACCTGGCGTGGTGGGCCAGGGACCAGCAGAACCAGGAGGACTCTCCCTCTCCCAGTGGAGCCAGCCTTGCTGTACCAGTTCTTGATACAGGACAAGCCAAAACTGATTAAGGTGCCGAGATTGTTCCCAGGGCATCTGACAATGGTGCCATCGTGTGCCAGCCTCTCTGAGAAAGCCCAGAGATGGAAGAGACTCGCTGTGGTTCCTGGCAGTGAGGCTGCTATTTCTCCATCTTTACGCCACACCAGGATGCTGCCAGCATGTGTCACTGGAGCAGTGTTCCCGGGATGTCACACCACAGCCTCTTCTGGAGACAGATGCCAGAAGTGGATGAGAACTCCTCTTTCCTAAATTAGACCCACAGGACAAGAGGAAGAGCAAACTGAAGGAAGTTCTGCACACTGGTCTAAACTCCCAGTAGCAGCGGCTTTCCAGGCTTCTGAGCCAAAAGGCTCTCCCATGTGAAAACATGTGGATATTGCAAATCAAAAGCCAGAGGGGAGGAAAGGTGAAAGGAATATTGCCACCCTTGACCAAAGGCCAGAGATTATGCCGGGCCACAGGTACCTGCCTCCTTCTGCCCTCAGAAACTGTGAGGGGGATAAAGTTGCCTGTGTTTTGTCAGCGGTGCTGCTGAGACTCTAATAAGTTGTATTTCCCCAAGAAAACTAGAAAATAGCAGGGCTGGGACTTAGAACTGATAGTTTATTAACCTAGCTATTTACTTTTTTACCTAACCTGATTTACCTCTTTGATTATATATAATCTACTAAGCCTGCAGTTCACTTAGCCTCGCATACCTTAAATCTCTCTTCTGCAAGATGAAGATTAACAACTACTAGCAACTTCATGGGTGGTTAATTCAATGAAACATGTGAAAGGCACCTGGCGGGATGAGGGTACCTAACACATACCAGGTTCTTAGTAGATTATAGTTTTTCTTTAATCCTATGTCTGTAGAAGAATATTCTGGGTAAAAATTGAAAAGAAGCTGAAGGAAGATGAGCTTCAGGCCTTAAATGGGATTCTTCTAATATCTGAACCATTTTGCCAAAGGAACTAGATCAAAGCACGTAATTAGTTCCTCGTCTTTTCACTGCTTTGACTCCCACAAGTTGTTATGCAAGCTGTCGGTCTACAAGATGACTGCCTCAATTATTAGCACATCTCCACACCTGCCTTCTCAGGTCAGAGCTGCTGAGGGCAGCTGGCCGCCAAGGCCTGTGGAGTTTCCAGGTTGAAGATTCTCCATGTTTTCTGAGCCCCACAGTCTGGAGATGCTCCATAATGCAGGTTCCAAGGCACCACCACAATGACTTCAAATCAAAGAAGTGTGGGGTTAGGTGCAGGGATTTGAATTCTTAACTTGGATATTTGGGACAAAGATCATACTTCTCTCTCACATTGCTGTATCCAGAGGCCATGGAGACTTGGGATGAAGGAGAACTGGTCTCATGGGGTAGCATAGACCTCAATGTTTAGACAAGCCAAGTGGTGATTTATATTAAATATGAGAATTTATGTTTACTGAGGAATCTGAATAAGAAAAAAAAAGAATACCATTAAGATTTGTGGCCTTGACCTTTGACCCATAAAACTTCACATGGCTGTAATATTTGATGGGTCTTATTTGGGGAACTTATTTAGATCAATCTAATGTATTTTAGGACACCTGCAGTATGTCCTATCAGAATTATTTTATCATTGAGCCTAAACTCAGGAAACTTACATATTCCATGAGGGAAAGACATATATACATAAAGCACACATTTATAGCATAAAGCACAATGACACATCTATAGTTAAAGGAATATAGTATGTTAACACATAGAGAATGAAAGGCAGACTTTGAACTCTCCATTAAAGAACAGATGCCACTTTGAAAGGTAAGTAATGCACAGAAGGGCATTCTGGATGAGAAAAGATGTGAAGTCTCAGAAGTCTGAGGAATAGTTCAAGGGTGTAGGGGACACAGGAAGAGGGCATGGGCCTGTCAAAGAGGTGACTGTGGCAGATGAGTGAGAGCCTGTAGACGTCAGCAGGAAAAAGGAAGATGGGCAGAAATCACATGTGTTGGCTAAGTGTTTTTGATGTCACCTGGGATGATAAACTTGATGAGAAAGTGTGGTGAATGAGGGAGTAGATGGAGACAGAAGAGGTAAGGGGAAAGCATAGGAGGGGCAGAGGGAAGGTACTGACAAGAACTTTGAGGTCACCTTTTTGAGTCTTCCTGGGATGGATTTGTGGGCCAGGATAAAGGACTCCAGAGGAGCAGTAGGATTTATAAAGGCTGAGTTCATAGGACCTCAGAAATCTGTAACAGCAACCTGCACCCTGTCTCTATGTCCTTCAGCTGATGCTGCCCTATGACCGTAGCCCTCCCCTCACCATTGGTACCAGACAAGTCGGCCCATTAGCCTTGTAGCTATGTGGGAACCAATGGTGAACAAGCTCGGGGCCCTGAAACAAACTTTTGCCAAGCCAAATACTGGCCTGATAAGGTACTTTTTTGATTTGCAATTTTATTGATGAGTTCAGATTTACAACATAAAAATAAAATTACACTGGAATTTATGCACTGAAATTAATAATCCCATGGAATGAAGAGACTGAGAAACTTCAGGACACATGGCAACCTCCTTTCAATGTCCTCGGTGCACTTGTATGTTTTCTTGGCTTGGGAATGGAGACATTATGTGATACATCCCTCACTTTCTGGTATTTTAAAGAGAATTATAGATGTACATATTTGTGTAAATACAGTGTTTGCAATCAGTTTAAGAAGATACTTTCCCTATAAAGAAAAATTTGCAAATAGTTTTGATTAGTCTAGTCTATAAAAGCTGATTTAATGGGCAAGAAAATTGAACTAATTGGTAGCAAAACAAAGTAGAAAATTTAAGATCTTACATATGAGACCCCAAGAAAAAAAATGAAGTTTTATCTTTCTCCAATCATTTCCACAAATCTTGGAACCACGTAATCCTGTCCCACAAAGCTGCCCTTCCCTCCACTGGGTCTCTTGAATCTATAACATGTCCTGTGTCCTTCCTGTCCATTGCTCCAGCCTAGAAGTACCCAGCCCTGCAGCTCAGGGATCTAGAGGCTGCAGATGGTCTGAACACACCAGTCCACAGCAAGGCAACTGCTGTCCCTGTCCTCTCCTGGAAGAACTTGTCACTGACATGGGGACTCACTGCCCAGGTGGCCAAAGGAATCTTTCAGCAGTGTTTTTTTCAGGCAGTGGCAATGAAAAGACAGGGGAAAGCTTTGGAAAGAGCAGTGAAGTGAAACCAGCAGGGCCATCCCAGTGGCTTCTCTGAGTATGTTCTGCAGTGCAGAGGGGCAGCTGAGCCCCCTATGCCCAAGTCTGGGGTAGGAATCTAGGGTGATCTCACAGAACAACAAGACCCCAACTACATGTGGTCCACCTTAGGAAGGTTCCCTGACTATTCTCCTATACCATGTGACAAAACTCTGATAATTTTACATCAGTCCTTACTTGACATACCTCATCTTCATGATTAATTTACATAATTTAATTTACATAATTTAATTTACAATGCCAGGAAATACTTAGGCTTTAGCACTTGTCACTGTGTGCTTTCAATGAAGAGGGGAGTGCGGGCCCTTCATGTCTGACTTTTTTCTTTCGCAAGATGAGGTCTGATTGTGTGTCTCTTAAGAAATGTGATTGTATAGCAAATAATACCTTCATCTTAAATTAGCAGAGATTATTGCATTCAAAACATTGGAATTGATATCCCTTTCTACACATTCCTGAACTCATACAGTAAAATCACTTAACTTCAGGAGACAACTAATTCAATTTCAATCCAAGGTTGCTGTCTCTTTTTTAGGAAAAAAATTTTTTTTTAAATTAGCTATTGATACCTTTCCAAATACACATTTAAAAAGATTCATATATTCTTCAGAGGAGTTGAAGTACCAGTTTTTGATTTTGTTTTACAAATTCCTTCAGGCTAAAAATTAGCTTTGTGCTCACTCCCACTTCAGAAGGCACGTATTTCTCTAAAAATCTGGGAGAGGCAGGATAGATTCTGTTAGTTTGCTGAGAAGACAGAATAGGTCAGGCTTCACAGTCACTCTGCAAGGCAGGAGAGGCCAGGACCAACTGAGTTGCACCCAGAGCAGTTCCCAGCCTGCCAGCCCACAGGGACAGCCCTTGTTTCCTAAGGACACAATGGCCATAAAAGGAAAGGGGCTGTCTGACAGGCTTGGCCTCCAGACTGTAATTTATGAATTGCTTTTCCTCTGGCCTTCTCAGGTACTGTCCCTACCTGGCACCCCAGAGTTGAGGTGGCTTAGGGGAAAACAGGATGTGCATGCCTTTGTGAGGCACAACTGTCATCTGCTTCACGCTGTGATTCAGTGACACACATAAGGACTCTCTAACAAAATAAAGTCGCCATTGCAGGCCAGTCTGTGCTCGATTCTCTGGCTCTGCTATTTGATAAGAAGCTTTTACTTGAGAAGGTCCTGCTCCTCCATGAGCTTGCAGGGAAGGTTATTTACAGTTCTCCCCAAGGTACTACAGATCAGTAGTAATAGCATCCAGCTTTGTATTTTGTTTTATAACCAGAGAGCTGTTTCATAGTCAAAACACACATCTCCCTCATTTTGTTCAGAAGAAAATAACTGCCCAGAGAGATTGACGGACGAGGCCAACATCTGTCCAGCTGCTGGATCTCTCATTGCTGGACCAAACCTTTGATGTAGATGTCATTCCTGCTTTACAGATGAGAAAATGAAGGCACAGAAATCTTACCCAAGAACACCTTAAAGGCCACAAACTTCCACTGAGGGCTGCTCGCTTCTCTCATTCATGTTTGTGTTCTTTTCATTCCACAAGAGGTTTTAAAGTAGAACTCATATGATGACAGCAAGCCCAGTTTGGTGGATTCAGTACCATTAAAAGATCAGTTAAAAAGGGTAAAATGGGAAAGCATAATTTCAGAATAGAGTACAGCAGGGCTGGAGTGTGGTGCAGTAGCACAGTACTTATCTAGCACACACAAGGCCCTGGCTTTAATCCCTAGCTCCACTAATAACAGTAGTAATAAGTGGAATAGTAATAATAACAACAACAAATAAAACAATATGAGTTCCACAGTGGAAGAAGGCACATGTTCATGTAAAGCGGTATCGACGTGCTGGGCCATGGGCAGACTCTGAAAGTCACCACACTTGAACATGACTAATGTGTTGGAACCATAACAAAGCCTTGGTGGCAGAGAAGTCCCCACTCAAGCTTTTATAGAAGTCTGCCCAGACCGCCTGCAGAGCCTGTCGCTGACTCTGCACAGCACCAGTGAGGTTGTAGTCCCACACACCCACCCGACAGGGGCATCTTCCTGTGCCCTCCCCCCAACCATCTGACGCAGGAGCAGGAAGGGACAGGTGCAACCAGTCCATGCCAAGGCATAGAGTATCTGCAGGCCCCAGCAAGGTTCTGTATGTGACAAAGTCTATATAAATTGGAGAGCCGTCTTTGTTCAATGACAGGTGACAAAGTCCAATGCTGTGTCTTGTTACTTGCCCCCTGCTAGTGACAGTGAAACAGGAGACTCTGTGACCTGCCCCATGAACAACAGATCAATGGAGCTGGAAAGAATACAGTCTGCTCTGCAAAGCAGGAGCTGTTTTCACCGG
>PVKA01020265.1:0-40658 GCA_004027165.1 Ctenomys sociabilis | reverse complement strand
CTTATTCCACTGAGCCATCTCCCCAACCTTCCTGCTTCTCTCTTGCAGGAAACAATTTGACAGAAATGGTCAGCCAGCTCCTTCAGAGTTGGTCAGAAGGCACTGAGAAAATGGGAGACAGATATCAGCCCACAGCACTGCCACAGAGGAGTATCTGCTTGGGGCTACTCTGGGCCATGCTGATGCTGTGGGCTGGCCAGGACCCACTGGGTGGAGGGCGGGGGCATATGGTCATGGCTACCTAATGGTGAATGCACTTCACACTCTGAACTTAGTTACTGTCAAAATGATAAATTGGGGCCAGGGAGATGGCTCAGGAGAATAAGCACTTCCCTGGCAAGTGCAAGTCTGAGTTCAATCCCTGGCTCTGCAAAAAAAAACCCAAAAAACCCAAAAGCCAAAAAAGGTAAATCACACACATACTCTCTAGTGCTTCCAAGACTCAATCAGAAGCACACAGAAGAAAGTCAGTGTATGACACAGGAGAGAGGAGTGGCTCCTCAGCAGTTTTCTGTTGTCACCTCCTTCCTGAGACATGGCGTAGTCCCCACTATGTATCACTGCCACCCTGGCCCAGGGCCCGTGGGCCTGCCCTGGGAGCTTCTGGGGCCCTGCGAGCCCTGTCACCTGGCAGTAGCCAATGGTGGGGTTCCGGAAGGCGTAGGCTGTCAGCACCCGCCGCAGTGCAGCGATGCCCAGCTCGTTCTGGAAGGCAGGGTGCTCAGGCATGGAGCGGTGGAGGTCTCGCTCAATCTCCTCCGTGGCCAGGCTGTACTTCCCCATGGACTTCTCCACCAGCTCGGCATAATATCCAGGGTGAGTCACCATCTCATTCCAGGCCCCTGGGGAGAGACAGGTAGCAGCTTCTACACTGTCCTTTGGGTGCCTGGGGGCAAGCATAGGGCAGGCTGGAGATGTGCATGCTTCCCAAGAGGACTCTGGGGTCATCAGTTGTGAGCAAAGCTTCCCTGTAACTGCTGGTCACAGACATCTGCCCCAAAACATGAACGCTGAAAAGCCCCCAGGGCCCAGGTGTGCATGCTGTCCTTTCAGAGCCGGACCATGGAGGCAGGAGAGCGCTGCCCATGGGCCTTGGGTCCTCTGCAGACAGCCAAGACCTTTCTTCTGGTCTTTTCTACCAGGCCCTGCCCTTTGTTTTGTTTTGATCACTTTGAGACAGTGTCTCACCACAGAGCTCAGATGAGCCCTGGATTTGTAATCCCTACTTCATCCAGTTTGCGGGGATGACAGACGAGTGGCAGTTTTCAGGATAGTGAGTGATACAACAGGGACCCTGTGTATGTGAAACACTCACTGCCCACTGGAGGCAGAAGCCAGGGGATGAGGAAGGACATCCAGGCCTGACTTACCAGAGAACAGGAGCCAGAGCTCTCCCCGCAGACTCTCGGGGATGCCCTTGAGGACCAGCCTCCGTGTCTGGGCTGTGCGGTACATGCACATGCCACGCCCATACTCAAAGAAGTGGGTGTCCCATGCCTCTTCCTTCGCCTTCTCCTTGGCCTGAGGGGAAAGAATGGGAACCTTGGGCCAAGAGTTTCAGAAGCTGAGGACCTGGTGACAGAGTCTGTACTTCTCTGCAAGGGCTGAAAGCCCACAGGTAACATGGTAAAAGTCCTGCCAGCAGCCATGGATAGGACAGGGATAGCATGGCCCACATCCTCACACCCGTTGAAGCCTGGAATCTGATGAGCAATGCCCACTGCATGCTAGTCCCACAGAGAGCCTAGGTTGCCCTTAGCAGCCAGGGCAGGCCCAGGAGGGCAGTGCCTGCTGCAGGCCACAAAAGCAGCAACCCAGGGGCCAGCTGCAGCCCTCCTCCTGGTAGAGCCCCAATGCCTGGGACTTACCCCCTTGGGTCCGAGGTCCTCCAGGGGCAAGTGTCTCTGGAAGACTTTGAGCAGGCCTTGGGAGGCAGTGGGCACCTCCTGAGCACTGAAACTCAAGCAGCCACAGGGGGGCGAGGACGGGCTGGTGGGTGCTTGGGGCAGTTCTTGCAAAGCTGGGAGGAGCTAGAGAATAAAACAGAAGGGCACCAATCATTAACTAAGTCCTGTGCACACTCATGCAGGGTTGGACTGAGTCCCTGGGGAAGGGCAGTGGCTGCTGCATGTGACCTACGTCCGCCCTCCCTAGAGCCCAAGCACCTTCACAGGCCCATCATGGGCATATAGGCTGTGGTTAGCACCCACCCTAAACCCACTACTAGCCAGCTGTAGTGGGAACTGTGCAAAGGAAGCATGGGCCCCATGATGGCATGAGCAGTGCAGGGCTCAGACCTGGCCTGGAGTGGGCGCTGAGCCTCGGGGGTGGGGCTGCCAAGCCTACCCACACCAGTACCCCAAGCCACGAGAGCGACAGCAGGGGCCAGTGGAGCACAAGCAGCACGCCTGCCCTTCCCAGAGTCCTGACTGCTGTCCCGCCTGCAACTCACCCATCCTCACTGTCAGATGAGCAAAGCAGAGCAGTTTCTTGCCTCTAAGGCCCAATACCCTCAGCACTCTTGCGGACTCCTCAGAAGGGCTGTCCACCCTCTTCCAAGCTGGCCTTTGAAACTCCTCTAAGTTGCTGTACTTTGCTGCCCCAGGCCTGGGGAAGCCACAGCCCCTGTTGAATCAGACACTGGACTCCTCTCAGGGTCCCCCAAGTGACAGGGTAGAGCCTTGATGTGCTTGGTATCTCTGCTGTGCGACACTTTCCTCCAAGGGAATGATGAACCCATTAGAAGCAGGTCCGTGCCCGTTGCTCTGCACCCCAGAAGGGCTACAGGGCCCTCCCTAGTCGGAAGTTTGCATGTAGCCCCTGGGGGAGGGACACTGGGAACAAGGCAGGCAACATGTGGCAGTTAGGAGGGACAAAGGCGTATCTCTCTCTGGACGATGGAACCTCTCCTCTGGCCCTTGTCCTGCCAGCAGGGCTGCTGCAGAGGTAGGTGCCACCCACAACCCTGGAGATGGGCCCAGAAGGTGCAGGGTGGTGATGCATGCTAGCCTTCCCTCTTCTTACACTGTCTCTGGGGCCAGCTGTGTGGGCCTCTGAACTCCAGGGAGTCCATGTGGCCCAGTGGTCAGAGCTAGAGCTGTATGTCCAGCCTCTGAGTCCCCTGGGAGGACATCCCTGCTCTAAAGTGAGCACAGGGCTCAAGGGATCCACTGCTCATTCTGCTGCAGCAGCAGCAGCTCCCTAGTGCTCCACCTTGGGTTTTGTGCCCTGTGCCTACAGATCTGGCAGTGCTGGGACTCTGCTCTGGGCTCTGTGGTGTTGCCTGACTACCGAGGAAATACAGCAGTGCCTCTGAAGGGAATATTGCAGAGACCAGGAAGGACAAGGGCTGCGACCATCAGCCTGCCACACAGAAGGCCAGGAGGCCGCTGTCCTGGCAGCAAGCCCGGGGAGGTGCAGGCAGACTGGCCAGCAAGCCCTCTGCCAGCCCAGCAGCGGGCGTCTCTCTCTCTCTGCTCCCCCTCATGCCTCATCCTGCAGCTGTGGGAAGAGGTAGGGGCTCCAAGGACCTTCCTCCAGTTCTCACAGAGAGCCCTGACTGTGACTGCAGTGGCCTTGCAGGTGCACATGGCCAAACCTGGCAAATTGCTCTCCACATGTGTCCAGGCCTCAACCCTTGCCCTCACACCACTGTTCTCAATAAGGAAGAAAACACAGAAAGCTCTGCTAGTTTTCACCCACTGTATACTCTTTGACCTTGATTGGTATTTTACAAGTGGATTTTGGGTCCATCATCCATCCATCCACCCACCCATCCATCCACCCATTTTGGTGGAACCGGGGATTGAATTTAGGCCCTTGTGCTTGCCAGGGAAACACTTATTCCACTGAGCCATCTCCCCAGCCCCAGTCCCCTCCTTTCAAGACAACACTAGTTCCCGACTATGAACAATGTGGAAATGGTTAGTAGTCTTTTTTTGTCTCCTTTCCTCCTTTCTTTAAAGTGATTTTTAAAAAATTAAAAATATGTTGAGGCAGGATCTCACGATGTAGTTTAAGCTAGCTTTGAACTCATTTTGTGGCTCGATGGCCTTGAACTTGGGGTGATCCTCTTGCCTTGGCCTCCCGTGCATGCCTGTACTTTCAGCACTTGGGAGGCTGAGGAGAGCCGATTGCTCTAAGGGCAAGGTCAACCTAGGTTCAAGGTCAGCCTGAACTATAGCAAGACCATGTCTCAAAAAACCAAAATAAAACAAAAAGATGTACAGAGAGTAGAATGAGCTCATCGATTGCTTTAACTATATAAAGGTGCATCTTTTAAGTCACCTTAAAGCTTGCTGGGCCTGGTGGCACCAACCCATAATCTGAGCAACTAGGATCAAATGATCAAACTAAAAAATACAACTACATTTGGGGAAATTTAAATACAAGTAGTGCTCTATGTTACAGATCCAACCAAATGGACACAAAGTGTACAGAAGGGGGCCAGGGAGATGGCTCAGTAGAATAAGTGCTTGCCTGGCAAGCACAAGGGCCTGAGTTCAATCCCCAGTTCCGCAAAAAAAAAAAAAAAAGTGTACAGAAGAGGAAAGCTGCATACATAAAAAATATGCAGACTTGCTTGTCAGTATGGCCTAAAGCACAAAGTATTTACACAGCATCTATTTGATAGGTATGCATAAATCTAGAGAAGTCCAAGCATGCAGGGGATGCACTGTCTTCTAAAGGAACTTAAAGGCTGCCTATATAGCTCAGGGGATTAAAGTGCCTGCTTAGGCAGACACTGGGATGGGTTCTATCCTGGGCATGCTGTGTCTGCCCTGCCCCCATCCCTGCCCCTGGGGCACACTGAGACAGCGATTGAGACTGGGCATGGTGGCACATGCCTGTAATTCCAGCACTTGGGAAGCTGGAAACAGGAAGATCACTGTGAGTCCAGTCTGTGTAGCGAGACCCTGTAGACCTTATACTAAATGCCTAAGAGAACTTGAGCATCCATGGATTTTGGTATCGAGGGTTCCTATATCCAATCTCCCATGGTTACCAAGGCACAGCTGATACTGAGTCACAGATTTAATGACTATTAAATCTGCTATATAATAACAATGTTACAGTTATGGCTGAAAGGCATTTCAGCTGGGGCTGTAGCTCAAGGGCAAGGAAAAATACTTGCCTGGTGCCCCCAGGATCCTGAGTTGCATCCCTAGCCCTGAAAATAAAAAGCCTCCCCTCCAGAAGCCCAGGCTGAAAGACCCGTGAGGCAGAGACCATGTGAGTGACCCAGCCTTGCTTCCCACAGGGCGGAAGGTCCTCAAGGACCATTATAGCGGGTGAGGTGCTGAGGGAACTGCCATGCAGCAGTGCCCCAGAACTCAGCTCTCTGGCCCAAACATAGCTCCAGCCCAAACCTGCATGTGGCACAGAGAAGCCACTGGCCACTGTAACTCAGCCAGCCTGCCCTGGGGCTGCTCCCAGATGCCCTCACCTCTGGTGCTGCATCTGCAGTGCTGGCTCCCCTTCCCACGAGGCCACCCCCCTGCTCTTTGGAGGGGGTCTTCTGGAGGAAGTCTGAGATCCTCTGCACCAAGAAGTCACGGTCTTTCAGGTTGGCAAACAGGAAGGTCATCTTACTCCTGGTGCTGATGGACAGAGGGCTGGGCAGGACACTGGAGCTGTCAGCCTTCTCCACAATGGTCACCTGGGGAGGCACAGGCGTGGGCTCAGGCATCGGCATTGGGGCTCACCCAGCCCTGGGACTGCGATGGCCATAGTGGCCCAGAGAGGCAGGCAAAACCGATTCACATCCTGACTCTGCCATCTTCTGGGAGAGACCCTGGTGGAGGGAGCTATGTGTCACATCTGCTGACAGTGAGTATACTGGCCTTGCGAGCCTTAGGAGGAGGTCATGGGAGGTACTTGGCCCAGCTGTGGGCCCCGTGGGCTTCTCAAAGGGCAGTTGCTCCCTCCTCTGCTTGAAGCTGTAAGTGGCAGCAGATCTCCCTAAGCACCTGTCCTGAGAGTACTTCAGAACAGCGCCTCCCAGAGCACAGCTGAACCCAGTGAGGCTTGGGCAGACAGAGGAGGTGGATGCGTGCCGTGTGTGTGTGTGCGTGTGTGTGTGTGTGTGCCTCACAGGCCGTGGATGAGCGCACCACTCATGGTGTGAATCTATATGCACATGTGCAGGCATATGTACATGTGTGTGGGCCACGTATGACCATGCAAGCTAAGTGTGGGTGTGCATCAGTGGAGGGCGCAAGCCCCAGGAGGCAGCTGGCGACTTCTCCCTGCTGGCGGGTCCTAGGATGGACGCGGCAGACTCCCTGGGTGCTGTGGGAGGATATGTCAGTGTGGACCATCTTGATGGCCCAGGTGGACACAGGTCCTGGGTGGAGGCCATGGAGAGGAAGGGATGGCTCTGGAGGAGCACGCATGGACCATCACAGAGGGATGGAGCTCAGGATCAGGCAGCTGCTCTCCTACCTACACCAAAGGATGGAAGGGTACTGCTGCTCAGAAGGGGGTGAGGTGCCTCAGGAGCCAAGCCTGTGCTTCTCACCTCCCTCAGAGGGATGATAAGGTGGCATGCATCTTCCCCCTTGCTGGCAAAGCAGATGTAATTGTTGGAGATGAACATCTGGCCAGGGTTGTGCAGCTTGTTGAATGGTGTCCACAGGGTGCAGCCTGTGTGCCCATCTAGCCGCTCATCCCTGGGCAGCCGGAATGTGGCCCGGTAGCACTCGTTCTTGGCTTGGGCATCCAAGTTTCTGAGGAAGGAAGGTGGGAAAGGAGGGTCGTGTGGGAGTGTGCAGGCCCTCGAGGGGTCTCAGCTTGCACACTGACTTCAGGATCTGGGATTCTCCAGTGAGCAGGTAGTGGTCAGGGGTTTGAGTTCGACAAAGGGCACATGGGAATGACTAAGACTCTGAACAGGCACAGGACCAGCAGGGGAGTGGCAGCACCCAGTGTGTCTTTTTTTTTTTGTCTTTTTGAGACAGGGTCTCACTATGCAGTTCAGGATGGCCTTAAGCTCACTTTGTAGCTCAGGCTGGTCTTGAACTCACAACAATCCTCCTGCCTCAGCCTCCCAAGTGCTGGGATTACAGGCATGCGCCACCACACCCGGCTAACCCAATGTGTCTTGAGATTGCCTGCTCTCAAAGGACCCAGAGGCTGGCCCAACAGCACACAATGTGCCATCTGGCACTGAAGGGCAGGCCATGCCTGGCGAATTCAGGTCCTGAGCCCTGCAAGGTTGAGACCCCACAAGCCACTGGCCTGAGGCTGCTGCTTCCTGCTGGGAAGAGCAATCCCAGCCTGGACCCAGAGGAGAGCTCCGGTGAGGAAATGGAAGTGGTTCTGTCCACATGATGCTGGTGGCCCGGCACCTGCCTCTCCTTCCTACATGGTCCTATGCACAGACCTGCCTTCCTAGGGCCATGTGGTAAACTGCACATACGGTGCCTTCCATAAATATGTCAATGCAGAGCAGCATTTTTCTAAACTGAAACTTCAGTATTTAGGTTTAATTGAGGCACTGGCACTCTGTGATAAATAAGTGGGTTTCAGGTTGCAGATGGTACTTGAGGTCTCTATGAGGTTTATACCCTTGTTCTAGGAGAGCCCCTAGCTGTCTGGGTTGCCCTGGCCCAACTGGGCCTGATATGTACCTCGAGGGAGGTCACTAGACAGGGCAAAGTTCCAGCCCTACTGGTGTTTGCTCTGGAAAGCCCTAAAGCTACCCTACCACTTGCTGTAAAATACAGAGACCATCACACAGCATTCTGGTTCTGCAGGGGCACCACAGGCTGACGGCACAATCTGTGGTTACAGCCCAGGTATGAATCTAGTGGAGCGTGCCCTGACTGAGTTCTTAGCCAGCCTTGAAAGCAGAAAAGGGAGGTGCTGGTCACCACAATCTACTCCACAACCCCCTCGGCCAGGGTAGCAGTGACCACAGGCCTGTGCATGGCTGTCTCTGGCTGGCTTCAATCCTGAGGCCTAGGGTCTTGAGTACAGTGTACCACAGCAGGGCAGGGCTGCATATCCAAGCCCTATTCACCACGGCCTTACGGATGCAGGCTTGTAGTCTCCTGACAGGGCTCACCCAGGCCTTGGTGCTGCACTACTCTCTGGGACTCAACGTCCTCGCTTGAGACAGGATATGGAGAGCACCTTCCTACCACCAGGCAAGGTGTTTGCTCCACATTGGCAGGACTCAGAGGCTGTCATTAGCCTCTTGACATCCCCCAACCACCCAGGGTGATGACACAATAACCATTCACCTGCCTCTTTCCACAGTGGACCTGGCCTAGGCAGGGCCACCCTTACCCCTGCCCATCCCTGCCACCCTCAGAGCCACACACCGCTTCAGAGCTGAGATATTCCTGTGTGGCCGGATGGGCCTGGGCAGAGCCTTGTCTTCCAGGAAGCCCTCATTGTCCAGCAGCTGCCGCATGGCCAGGTTGGCCAGCTGTTCCATGAGCTTGAAGGTCTCGCCGATGTTGAGGAACATGGAGAAAAAGAGCTCCTTGTCCCTGGTGTCCACACGGATGCTCTCGGGGAAGAGCAGCGTGGCATTCTTCTCCAGCCGCGTGACATCCACCCACTGCACCACAAGGCTCACTGGAATCCAGGAGGGATAGTGCCACTGACCAGACAGGCCAGGCAAGGCCTGGCTCCCGACTCCACTTGTGCCCCAAACCAGCCACAGAGGGGTCCATGCCCGAGGGCCTTGTGGCAGCCCCGCTCCCATACTGGCCAGGCCATTGCTTCTGAGCCAGCCAGTCGGTGGGCACTGGGCCCAAAAATGACCCCTGAGAAGGTCCACGAATATGTGAGTCAAGATGCACAGAGCAGGCTACCTGCCCTGCCAGAGGTCCTCATGGCCTTGAGTGATTAGGGCAGGGACAGCAGGGGACATGGCTCTGTCACTGGGAACAATTAAAGGATTAGGTACTTTTTGGGTAGCAGAGGCAGTACAGGGAACTGACATTGGGCTGAGGTGCAGCCTACAGCCTGGCGGTCTAGAGAGGCAGTGGGCCTCCTGGAGGTCAGGGGAGCCAGCATGACTGCAGGATGCATCTGAACTGCAAGGCCTGGGAGAAAGGGCGCCTGGCCGCCCCGCTTGCCTGGCGGTGCTCACCTTCTTTGCCCAGCAGGAAGGAGTAGAAGCACAGGTGGTTGACAGTCAGGTAGAGCCAGCCCTGCCGAGGCACACGGCCCTTCCAGCAGCTGCAAGAGTAGTAGTTGACCAACTTCTCCCCCTCTGGCATCGAAAACTGCTTCCGCATCTTTAGCTCAGCCTCCTTGAACTTTCCGGGGTCCTCGTCTCCCTGGGGCTGCAGACTCTTGTTCTCCTCTGCAATGATGCCCTGCAAGGAGAAAGCAGGGCTGAGCTGAGGGAGGTCACAGCTAGGATTTGGGCTCTAGGGTCAGAGCACAGGTGGGGAAGGAGTGGCCCTCTGGCTGGTCTGCCACCAAGGCACACAGGTGATAGGGGTTGCTATGCAGGGACCAGCAGCTACCGGACTGTGTGGCCAGAGACTGAGAGGGACTTTTAAATAATCCATTAATTTCACTGGTAAAAGTATACAAGTCCAGAGTGAGCACCGTGGGCTAAAATGGTACAAACTGCAAAGCTTCGGAATCCAAAGGTTTCCGAGTGCTGGTGCGGCTCTCCAAGCAGGGAGACACATGCCTGAGTCTGTGAGATGGCGCAGCCAAATCTCAGGCACCTGGAAGGCAAGCACAGCTGCCTTCAGGCTGTGCAGCGGCATCCCACTCCCCCCTGGGCTCTGCCTGCTTTTAGAAAGTGTTATAACAGTGGGATGTTATTCATCCTACTGGAATTCCTTACAATCCTTGAGGACAAGCAATTGCTGAGCACACACATTTGACTTCACAAGAGCAATTACAAAAACAGAGAGATAAGTCATAATGAGCCACAGTCATGCAATGATCTTGCAAGCTTACAAATCATGGTCTGAAGTCTGCTGGAGATACAGAAAGCACCCTGTGGAATCCCATTGGCCACAAGGACAAGAGCATGGGAAACAGAGAAAGCACAAGTGTGGCTCGGTCGGTCGTGGAGGTGGGGAGGTGGAGGGACCAGTTACCTGCTGGCCTGTTTGCTTGTCACGGCAGGAAATAGACAGAGGCTGTGGGGGCCTCTAGGAGTCATGTGACCCTGGGGCAGTCCCCATATGCAATGGGTGAGGAATGTGACTCTGATGACCTCACCAGTGAGAGCTTTCTCCTAGATCAAAAATGAAGGGCTGGGGAGATGGCTCAGTAGAATAAGTGCTTCCCTGGCAATCCCAAGTTCAATCCCCAGTTCCACCAAAAAACAAAAAAATAAGGGGGCAGAAAGACTTGTCGACCCCAGAACGCCTCTGATGACATCACAGCACGTAAGGACCACTGGATTCCTGGTGGGTTAGCAGTACTGCTTCGTTTTGCAGAGCAGCTCAGGAGAGGAGCCTGATAACACAGGGACAGGTGTGGGCACCCACACTTCCCTTTGCTTCTGCTGCTGTGATCACAAAACCAAAAAGGGGGAGACCTAGACCAGATACTGAGGACTGAGGCAACAAAGGAGAAAAATGGCAGGCTGTGCTTCTCTGGCAACATGCTGGTCTGCTGGCAAGTTCCAGGGAGGTGTCACCACAGCCAGGGTCTGGCTGTTTACCTGGGCACATGCTGCAGATTACAGGAGGCAGGTGATTCTTCTGTTACCCTAACTGCTTGCTCCATGTCTAAGGATTTGAAAGTGATGCGTGCCAAATGCCTCAGGCTCTTCTGTCCACTAGAGGCAAAGAGTGCCTCGGCCCTCGCATTCCAGAGTCCTGTGCCTTTCTGTCTTCCCTCCTTGCTCACCTGCCAGCTGGGGATAAACTCAGTAGGCTGGTTCTTACAGATACTGCCTCCGTTTTCATCATTTTGATGTCTGTAATACATTCTTGGAAGCATACGTCATAGAACTTAGCAAGTTCCCTGGAAATGGAGCATTCTGCAGACTAAGCAGACAGAAAGAATGCAGCACATGCTGGCCACCATCGCGCTCTCACTCGGGAGCTGAGAACAGCTGCTTCTGCACCCCATGGGAGCGGGAGGCATGGCCTGCAGTATTGCTGCTAACAAAGTGCTGCAGGGAGCACTTGACATAGGGGGTTGCAATACTACACACAGGAACACACTACAGGGTGCATTCCAGGGTACAGAACTGCTGGGTGAAGGGACTGTGTCTTTTAAAGTAATGCCAGTTTTCCCTGGGATTGGTGGCACATGCTACAGTCCTAGATCTTAGGAGGCTGAGGCAGGAGGGTCATTGAGTTTGAGGCCAGCCTGGGTTACACAGTGAGTTCAAGGCCAGCCTGAACAACATAAGTGAGATCCTCTCTCAAAAACAAAACCACGTTATTTTTAGAGTAAAATATTCCTTTATTATGGTCTTTCACATCTCGCCTCTTTCTCTGTTAGCAAAGGCCCTTGATGCAAACACGCCTGCATCTAAGTCACTTGCTAAGAAAAGAAACTCCAAGCTAGGCGTCAGCCTCTAGTGCTGGCCAGGAGGGGCAGGCCTGCCTGACCTGGGTCCACCTTCTGCCACTTTGAGAAGTGCTGGAGGTATTCACTCATAGGGTAGAAGAGCTGATTCTGGCCTGTGCTTACAGGCCCATGGCGGTGTAGCCTTTGTGGCAGGGAATGTGCTTAGGAGAGGATCTTGACATCATGGCAGGTGGAGAACAGAGAGGCAGGGGCTGGGCCCAGTGTCCCTCCACAGCTTGGTCCTGTGACCTCCATGAAGAAGGTACCCCTATCTCCTCCTTCCCAATGGCCCCTTTCAAAAGCTCCTGCACCTCTCCTAGAGCAAGGGCTGAAGGTCAAGCCTGAATAGAGGGGTCTGAGGATGTTCTAGGTCCAATCACAGCAATGAGAATGAGCTGAACTGCCCTTCCAATTCTAAGACAGCAAGTGGACACTACAGTTTCCATCCCTGTAACACGGAAGTGATGCCTGTACTATGCTGTTTGGAGGTGAGCACAGCCTCTCCAGCCATCTGCTGGTGGCCATAGAGATGGGTTCTAGGTCCCCACAGTCCCAGAAACCCCAGATAGCAAATTCTCTCTGTAAATGGTGTACTGTCTGTGTTGTGACCTATGCACAGTATTCACGATACTGTAAAGTAAATGCCATCGAAACAGCTGTCACACTATGCTGTCCAGGGGATCGTGACAAGAAAGCAGCCTGTACCATTCGGCATGCATGTCATTTTCCCCCTCTGTGTGGCCAGCGGTTGCTGGATGCATGAGATGCGCTGGCCGAGGGGCGGGAACAGCTGGCAGAGGAACCTTACGTGGATCTTGCCCTTGACGAAGGTGGTGATGTCCTCCTCGCTGTCGAAGATGGACAGTGTCTGCAGCAGGTTGCTCTCCAGCCATTCCCAGTGCTTCGTGATTTCCTTACGGGAAGAACCTGTGTGGGATGTGGGGACATAAACGGAATCCATGAAACCAACAAGTCTTAAACGAAAGAAGATACAGGGACGGGTAGCCTATCTTGCTGTGAAACCATACTCCTTAAACTGTGGAGGAATCTCCTGTTCTTTTTTTTAGGTCTGAGGCAAGGTCTGAACAGCTCAGAATGGCTAAAGCTCACAGTCCTCTCTCCTCAGCCTCCTGAGCGGCTAGGATTATGTGTCGTCAAGCCTGGCTATACTTTTTCTTCTTAAACTTTATATGTATAAAACAAAAGTAATAAAATGAGGGCCAGTGAGAAGTTGGCAACAGCTCAGGGACTAAGTGCCTGCTTAGGCAAGCACAGGGATGGGGGTTTGCTTCCTGGCACTACACACTGTGCCAGCACCACCCCCAGGGCAGGCTGAGCCAGCCACAGAGTCCAGGTGTGGTAGCACATGCCCAGGGAGGCTAAAAATGAGGGTCACCATGAGGCTGAGCTGCTCAGTGAGACCCTGTATCAAGCACATAAGTAAATAAATAATAAAATGGTCCCAGTAAAACAAAAAGCACTGAAAAGTGAGGCAGAATCTCAGTGTTGTGAGGGAAGCAAAGCCTCCATCCCTGCCTGATGCCATGAGGCATACTTGTCGCTCGCTGCACAGTCTGGAAACCTGCAAGCCTGTTAACTTACCAAGGCTTTGCTTTTGGCTTAAAGAGCTTATGTGTTCCTCACCATGCAGGCGACTAATCCAGCATGGTCAGATTCTGCAGAAGGGGCTCCACCTCCCTCCTGCAAGGCTGCATGCCACAGAGCCCAGCCGAGCCTCCTGCAGGGCCCACTCTCCTGGGCGCAGGGCTCTGCTGGCAGGCAGAAGCTGCCACCCTCTCTCAGCTTCTCTGCTGAGCTGTTCCCTTCTTTGTAGAGGGCCCAGATATGGAGAAACCCCGAGAAGGCAGCACAGTGCCAGTCCCCAACAGCGAGAGGCCTGCTTGCGCTCACCAAGGGGTCCAGAGGGAAGCAAAGGCTGAGTGGAGATGAGCGAAGTTTCCTGCCTGTCCTGGCCCTCTTTCCCTTCCACGTCATACTTTTTGGGGATTTGTTTACATCTGCCATGGAGTATAAGAGGAGGGGACAACTTGTGTCCTTCCCAGCTATTCTTTGCAGCATGCAGAGGTTCATGAATTTGGTGTGCAGGAAGCCTTGGCCAAGAACCATGCTGAACACACAGCTGTGAACCAGACTGCTCTGGCAGTGTGGGAACAGGCCTCACGCAGCTGAGGCAGGTGCTCTGCTGAGCCCCACCCACAACCTGGAAGCAGGCATTCTCATCTGGCACCCAACTGCAGGACCCCTGGTATGGCAACTCTTGTACCAGTTAGGTGCTGACCCTTCCGTGGCTGGGCTTGGCCAAGGCCACCTTGCTGGCCATCGGCACTACTTGCCACTTGGTCCCAGCCTGGCTGGGCTTGGTCAGGGCTGTTTGTGTCTTATCTGCCCCAGTGGCTGGCCAGCCCAATAAGCAATTGCATAGGAAAGACCGTCCCTATAGGAGCCATAGAAGGGTGCCATGTGAAAATGACTGCCCCACAATGACACAGAAAGTCACCGCAGGGAATCAGACTATCCCTGGCAGCCAGGCCTGGCGACACAGGCCTGTGACTCCAGCATTCTGGAAGGCTGAGGCAGGAAGATCCCAAGCTCAAGTGTCAATTGGGCAACTCAGGCCTTGTCTCAAGATAAAGCTAAAAAGGAATGAGGATGTAGCTCAGGGGTACAACAGCTTTGAGTTTCATCTCCAGTACTGAAAAAAAAATTTTCCCTGGAAAAATTTATTTTTATTTTCCACTTTTAACTCTGCTGCACTGAGACCAAGGCCTAGTTGACAGGGGAATTTTTATCTCTTTTTGCCAGAAGCTACAAATTGGATTCAAAAGTTAAATGCGCACGTGACACAGCTCTGCCATGTCATTCTCTTTTATATACTTGCCTGCCAATCTAAACAGAACCCTTCTTTTGCTGTTTACATCTGCTGCATTTTAGTTATAAATGTTTATGCGAGAGACATGTTTATGTGTGTGCATTTACAAGAATTATTAAGAGTAACTTAATCTTCATTTAATATTAGCCTATGCCAGCTGGGTGTTACAGCACACACCAATAATCTCAGCACTCAGGAGGTTGAGGCAAGAGGGTCACTGAGTTCCAGACCAGCTTGGGCTACAAAGTGAACTAAAGGCCAGCCTGAACTGCACAGTAAGACCCTGTTTCAAAGGGCTGGGGAGATGGCTCAGTGGAATAAGTGCTTCCCTGGCAAGGGAAGTGCAAAGGCCTGAGTTCAATCCCTGGTACCACCAAAAAAAAAAAAAAAAAAAAAAAAAACTTTAAAAAACTTTGCCGGGCGTGGTGGCGCATGCCTGTAATCCCAGCACTCGGGAGGCTGAGGCAGGAGGATGGTTGTGAGTTCGAGACCAGCCTGAGCTACAAAGTGAGTTCGAGGCCAGCCTGAACTGCATAGTGAGACCCTGTCTCAAAAAGACAAAAAAAAAAAAAAAAAAAAAGACCCTGTTTCAAAACAAACAAACAAACAAACCAACCCACCTATTCCATCTGTTAGGTAGTGGGAACACAAAGGTTATTAAGTTACTAACTGCCACGCTTCTTTTCAGAGGTTCTCATGGATTATTTTAATCTTTGGAGACAGAGCCATTACTTTCACTTTGCAGGATTAGGCTGAGACAGAGTTTAAATCCGTTATCTAGGGTGATATAGCAGAGTGCAACCAAACTGGAATCCCTACCTGGCCACCGGGCAGAGCCTGCCCTTGCCCTCAGCAGCTTCCTGCCTAAGGGAGAGACTTGTGTGTGCTCACGCTGCTGGACAAAGAGGGGGGAGTTCTGTGAGGAAGGCCAGGCAGGGATCATGCATCCCACCTGGGAGGCATGCAGGTAGGAAATGCAGGTCCTGCAGTGTGTGGCTTGTCCTCACAGGTTATAAGCTGCGGGGAGAAGGCCGGCAATGCAGGCTGGTGGGCCCTCCAATGATAGCTGAGGCACTTAATTTGATTATTGGGCAGATGCTGGCAGGACTTCTGGTTTTTGGAGAGCTGCTTTGGGGGCCCAGTCCAGAGGGTTAGGGGATAGGCAGATGCCAGGGTGGGTTTCAGTCTGTGGAAGGTAAGGGTGGGGTTGGAGGTGGGGGGCCTGAAGGCTAGCTTTAACAAAGCCCCTCTCAGTGGGCTCTGCAGTGGCCCACATCCGTTTGTCCGCCTGTCCGTCTGTCCGTTCACCCATCCATCTATCTATCTATCTGGTACAGGGCCTTGGTATGCAGCTCAGACTCTAGGGATCCTACTGTTGCACTTCCCCCAGCACTGAGATTACAGGCATGTGCCATCATGCCTGGTTTTGGTGGCCAGCATGGTGCACCCAGGGGTTCTGTGTTCTGGGGCAGCACAGCCTGTCGTACGGGGATTGAACCTCTGTCCTTGAGCCTGCTAGGCAGGCGCTTAGACTGCAGAGCTATCTCTCCAGTCCCCCTTTCTCTTTTGTTCCTTATTTTTTCTTTTGGGTCAGGGTCTTGCAATGCAATGCAAGCTGGCCTTGAGCTCACTTTGTAGCCCAGGCTGGTCTGAAACTTGCAAACCCCAGCACAAAACAGATACAGACAGACAGACAGACAGACAGACAGACAGACACACACACACACACACACACACACACACAAAGAGAGAGAGGGGGAAAAAAACCCTCTGACTATAGTCCTCCATTCTAGCTCTAGGATGAACTCTACTCCATCCACCCAATCCCACAGCTCACTGCTGGGAGATCAGAGGGCGCCCACTCCAACACCAGGCTGTGCAGCCCAAGCTGGGGTGCAGCCTTATCACTGGTCCAGCAAGAGGATGCCTGAGCTCTGGGGTACCAGGTAGGCTCAGAGGCCTTCAGCTCACAGCAGGCGGCAGGTGCTGTAGCTCTGGGGACTACACATGTGACTTGGTCCCCTGGGGAAACAGCCTCACCTTTGAAGTTGAGGACCAAGGACCTCTCTGGAAGCTCCTGAAGGGAGCACTTTTTGGAGTGCTGCTGCGCAAGAGGCTTCCCCCATAGCTGGCTGCTTTCTCAGAGACAGTTTGGTCCTGATACTAAATCAGGGAAGGCAGAACCATTGCCGCAGCAGAAATACAGGCTTAGCTAGGTTCCTACAGCCTCCAGTCCCCAGACTCTTTTTCTTTTCTTTTTTATGTATTTAGTACAGGTTCTACAAGTGCTCACTGCACAGATCAGACTCGTAGTGATCCTCTTGTTTTCAGCCTCCCAGGATTACTGGCATACATCACCATGCCCAGTCTCAATTTTGTCTCACTGTGCCCCAGGAGTGCAGCCCACAAGGCATGCTGGGGATTGAACCCCAGTCCCTGCGTCTGCCTAAGCAGGTACTTTAATCTACTGAGCTATCTGGACAGCCCCCAATGTTTTCATCACATTGTCAACACATAACTTTGTTGTGTATGTCTGTCTTTGTTTTATCTTACGGTTCTAAGGATTAAACTCAAGATAATAAAACAGGCTATATACCTAACCTATTTAAAAATATTATGAGAGAAAGTGTGGAGGAGGGTTGTTTATTTTTTTGAGACAGGGTCTTGCTATATAGCTTAGGCTGGCCTGAACTCACAATGTAATCCAAGCTGGCCTCAAAATAGTGGCCATCCTCCTGCCTCAACTTCTGAAGCGCTGGTGTGACGTCATGCCCAGTGAGATAAGGTCTTGTTAAGACTGCCAGATCTGGACTCAAATTGTGACCCTCCTGCTTCAGCTTCCCAGAGTGCTTGTGCCACGGCTCCTATCCTACGTGAAGCTTAAGTCTCCCTGTACTCAGGCACAGTGACAGTGTTTCAGGGCTCTGCTTGGGGATCACTTTAATTGGTAAAGTCATCACTAGAGCACAAAGATAGAACTCTGCCCCAAGGGGCTATGAGAAGGACACCTGTGCTGGTCCAGAAACACTGAGGCAGACCCACAAGTGGGGAAGGGCCTCAGTGCCATCACAACACACGGGCAGGCCAGTGTGCATGCTTCAACATATGAATCCTGGCATGGTGAGGCTCCAGTGCATCCACCTGGGGAAAGCATGGGAGTGTGTACACACGAAGCCCTGGCCATGCCTACGGCTGGGTTCCCTGGCCTTCCCAGGAGTGACTCCGACTCGACACCTACCGCACGCCACGGTCCAGTAGACCTGCGAGTCCTGGGTCTGGTGAAGGATGCGGTAAGGAGCCACGCGGGCGCTGGAGTCCAGCACCACATCCAGGGTTCCCACGAGAAGACCTGCAGCAGCAGAGAGGCGCGGACGTGAGGCAAGGCCAAGCGCTCAAGCCTTCAGCAGCAGTCTGATTTCTAAAAAACTCCCTTCCTGCCTCTTTCCGTAAGAAGATGCTTAGTCCCCTGGCTCAGAAACACCTGCGCAGGCAGGTGCATACAAATTTGAGGGAACCCAAATTTCATATGAGGCTGGGATCACTTCTTTCAGGAAAACACAAGATCGGGGCCGGGCGTGGTGGCGTATGCCTGTAATCCCAGTACTCAGGAGACTGAGGCAGGAGGATTGTTGTGAGTTCGAGACCAGCCTGAGATACAAAGTGAGCTTAAGGCCAGCCTGAACTACATAGTGAACCCTTGTCTCAAAAGGACAAAACAAAAACAAAAACAAAAACAAAAAAACCACCCACAAGATCAGGTTTGAAAATAAGTATTCCTTTTTTTGATGGTGCTGGGAATTGAACCCTGCCTTGCGCATGCTCAGTGAGCACTCCACCACTCAGCTCCAGCCCCCACCCCTCCCCCGCCAAGTGCTGTATTTTTTTTTCTTGCAGTACAGGGGATTGAAGCCAGGAGCTTTACCACTGAACTACACCAGAGCCCCTTTCCTTCCTTCCTTCCTTTTTTTTTTGGTGGAACCAGGGATCCAACTCAAGCCCTTGTGCTTGCCAGGGAAGCGCTTATTCCACTGAGCCATCTCCCCGGCTCTTTTTTTGTCTTTTGAGATAAGGTTTCACTATGCAGTCCAGGCTGATACTGAACTCATTTTGTAGCCCAGGCTGGTCTCAAACTCACAAGGATCCACCTGCCTAAGCCTCCCGTGCTGAGATTACAGGTGTGCTACCACGCTGCGCTAGAGCCCTTCTGATCCAGAGCCACACTAAGATGCCCAGATGGGTCTTAAAATTGCAATCCTCTTGCCTCAGGCTCACTCAGTGCAGGGATTACTGATGTGTAGCACGGCGCCCACTCAAGCGCTTCTTCAGGAGAAAATAAGTTTCTAATTCACAAACATTCTAGCTGTAAACATTCCGAGATCTGAATGGCCCTCATGCTTGGTGTATGCTTTATAATTACGTCTTTGTGTCAAAGGCATGTAATCACATCCGAGTTCTCCTGTAGTGGAACTCCACAAATTGGGCACTTACTGCACACCGTATTCCCTCTCCACTTCTGTCTGAAAACTCTGATTCTTCACAAGACAAGGATTTTGCAACACTGTCTTTCATATCAAATAGAGGAAGACAATACAGTTCTTCTTCTGCCACACTAGCAAACTTTTATTTTTAAAGGATTAATGAAGTTTCTTCCAGCTTCAAAAGTCACGGACTGAAAAGGACATGTAAATTTTCAGAACTGTCAAATTTGAGGGGAAAAAAGATCTAAGTTTTCATCTCTTAAGGGAAGCATGAGAGCACTTCAAGCTCTTCCTCTGTCACACACCCAGCTGTGACAGTGCTCTTTCTCCATATCACTCTTGCCTGACAAATCAGCAAGAAGTGTTTGTCTTCCAGCACTCTTTTCTTCCTTTCCATGTTCTGCCACTGTCTGTCCACTCAGCGGGCCAGGTGTTGGGGTTCAGCGCACTGAGAAGCTGAGGCAAGAGGATCGCAGTTTCTGCCCAGGTTGGGTGAGTTTGCCACTTAGTGACACATCTCAACAATGAAAACAAGAAACCCAGGAGATGGCTCAGTAGAATAAGCGCTTGCCTGGCAAAGGCCTGAGTTCAAGCCCGGGTCCGCCAAAAAGAAAAAAGAAAACAGAAAAAGGCAGCAGGCCTAGCTCAGAGCGAAGGGCCCGGGTTCAGCGCCCGGCACCACCCACACCCCCACACCCACGTCTTTCTCACGCCTCTTCCACTGTTCACGACGGACCCGTCGCGCGGCCTGGAACCGCGTTCCGGGCGGGCCGCCGCCTCTCCGGAGGCGCGGGAGCCGCCGGCCGCGTCCCAGGGGCAGCGCCGGCCCGCCCAGGCCCAGACGCCCGCGCCCGGCCCGCGCCCTCCCAGCCCGGCCGCGTCCAAGGCCCCGGCCCGGCCCGCTCACCCGTGAGGCCGCCGCCCTTGCCGTGGCCCCGGCGCCGCTGTAGCACGAAGAAGGGGTTGGCCCGCTCGGTCACCCACAGCGCGTGGGCCACCAGCACCTCCTCCGGCCCGAGCCACATCGCCGCGCCGGGCCGCAGGCGGAAGCACCCCTCGCGGGGTGCCGGCCCGCGCCCCCTGGCGGCCGCGCCGGGGAGGCCGGGTGGGACGCGCCGGGTGGGCGGCTAGAGAGCGCGGCCGCGGCGGGGTGGGAGCCGGGCGGGCGCCTGCCGCCCGAGGAACCGGGCGGGTGAGGGGCGCGGAGGCGGACGTGCGCCGCTCGGCCCCGAGCTTCCGCCTCCGCTGCCAGGCCGAGCGGCTCCTCCTCCGGGCCCGCGCTGGTGCGTGTGTTGCGGCCTCTACACGACGGAGACGGGGAAGACGGCGACGCAGCCTTTCTCCGCCGTACTGGCCTCGGGCGTGCAATGGGAAGTGACTCAGGTCCGGCCGCGGCCCGCGCCGGCCAGCCGCAGGCTCCGGGAGAGGCCGCGAGAGCCTTGGCCGGGTCTCCGAGGCCGGCCCGCGGTGACCTGAGCCCGACAGCTGTAGGGCCAGGGGAAGCACAGAGCGCCTGCGGGCACCTGTGAGTCTTAGGCAGTGGGGATTCGGGAGGCCGCCCTCGAGAACTGCTCTGTGTACCAAATGAAGAACGTCTGGTGAACGTGTAGTATATGCTAAGCCTGCTTCTTTTTTTTTTTTTTTTTTTTTTTTTTTTTTTTTTTTTTTGTCTTTTTGAGACAGGGTTTCACTATGCAGTTCAGGCTGGCCTTAAGCTCACTTTGTAGCTCAGGCTGGTCTCGAACTCACAACAATCCTCCTACCTCAGCCTCCCGAGTGCTGGGATTACAGGCATGCGCCACCATGCCCGGCTAGCCTGCTTCTTTTTGCTCTCTTTATTTTCAGAAATTCACATTTTGTAAAATTCACCCCTTTAAAGTGTAAAGTCTAGTGAGTTTTAATGACAAGACTGTGCAGCTAGTACCACCATCTAATTCCGCAGTTTTTCATTATTCCAAATGGAAATGTGGGGGGACCGGGGAGATGGCTCAGTAGAATAAGCGCATGCCAGGCAAGCGCCTCAGTTCAATTCCCGGTTTGGCCAAAAAAATAAATAAAGGGGGGAATCCTGTGCCTGTCAGTCACCCCTCCTAACCCCTAATCTGTTCTTGTCTCTGTGGTTGTGCCAGTTCTGGATGTGTTATACAAATTATTTGGTACAGAGTCTCACAATCCTCCTGTCTTAGCCTTCCCAACACTGGGATTACAGGTGTGTGCCACCACGCCCAGCTGGTATTATTATTTTGAAATGATAAGCAGATCCAGGTAGGTGAAGTGATCTGCAAATTCCTGGTTATTTGGGAGCAAGTGGCACTAAGGTTTTGGCCTTTATTGCTCCAGTTCTATCTTCACACATTGGAAGTTCACTTGCCTTCATTTGCGTGGACATCCTGAGTGCTGGCTGGTTGCTAAGGGAACCAGGCTGGAGCAGTGATGTCTGGTTTGGTGATGGCTGTGAGCCTCCAACGGTCTAGGCCAGTGATGGTGAACCTTCAAGAGTGCTCAGTGAAGCAGACTGCCTGCTGTGGCACCTGTGTTCTGGGCTGCTCTGAGCTGGCCCACTTCTGGTGCAGCAGTCTAGCTCTCCAGTGGAGGGGACTCCTGACACACTGAGGGTCCTGAGAGGAAGCTCAGGTGGCCAATATGTCCTGTGTCACTGAGGGGCCAGGTCACCACCTCTGATGCAGCTGTACCCTGGGCACTTGAGCTTTTGGAAGCCACCTTGTTCCTCTAACTTTATCCAGTTTGGGCTGGATTTTTTTGTCTCTCTCAGCCAAAACAGTCCTCACTTATCCACAATATAACCCACAGTACTTCATGTGGCCAGCATCATTTTTTAGTAGGTTTTTATTGAAATGGTTATATTAGCAAACTCTGCACATACAGGTGTACACTACCAACATATAGGCATATACCATACAATTTCACCCGTTAATTATACTTACATCAACCATGTGGACCTAAGCAACTGTGCTGCCCAGAACACTCCAAGGGTTCAGAAGATCCAACTGTCAAGAAATCAGCTCACACGTAATGGCAGGTGTTTGCGTTCTAGACAAGGTGAGTTCTCCTGTAAGTGAGCCCCAAAATTAAGCTAATGATCATATTTGCTTTTTGAATATTTGACATATATTCTTTCTGGCAACAAGCTATCCCATGGTGAATTAAAATCAAGTGCATAGTTTCCCTTTCATGCCTCAAGGGGGAAGGTAAATCATTCGCCACATTTCAGTATATTCCAAGCTTCTTCCACCCTAAAGTACCTGTGCTATTAATTAGAAAAATAGTTTTGTATGCCATCCTCTGAGATGTTGTGCATAGTTAGTAGGAACCCAGAACAGGAGGGGCTGTTTGACCCAAATATGGAAGGGATAACTGTAAATTTTCCACGAGTATAAAAGCTACTGAGGGTCATAAACAGTCACAAACATGTAGCCTTCAACTGAGCCAGCTCCTTGTCGTGCACAGGAAGAGGGCATCTCTGTGAGACAGGGCTGCTCACAAGCCATTGGCATCTCTCAGCTGGGGCCCTTCTGCCAGGAAGCACATTGGTCCAGTTTTCTTGGACAAAGATATCGCCCCTGTAGGGTCTATCCTGTTCCCCAATTCTGGCTCAGAATACTAGATTTTGGCCCAAGAACCAGCCAAGGGAGCCCTTGCTCCAGCTTGGCCAGTCAGCCAGGCCCCAGGGGGAGGGGGAGATGGCAGAGAGGTCTACGTTCCTCTCTGCAGGGTGGCGGGAATCACACAAGGGGGCAGCATAGTTTGGTCACCCGCCAGTGGCCTTCCTCCTGGAGGAGGAGTTGGCTCATCAGAAGGAAGGACACATCTTGAGATGTTCTACTCTACCCATCCTCCCTCTGTTTTAAACAAATATCTTGGTTCAGTATCTTTCAGTTATTAGAAAAGTCCTCTACTGTCACACAGTGTAAAAACACTGGACCTAACTGTGGATAAAGAATAATTTCAAAAAATGTTAGAATACATCCTGCGTTTGGTGGCACATGCCTGTAATCCCAGCACTTGGGAGGCTGAGGCAGGAGGACGGTTGTGAGTTCAAGACAAGCCTGGACTACAAAGTGAGTTCAAGGCCAGTCTGAACTGCATAGCAAGACCCTGCCTCAAGGCAAAAATACAAAGCAAAAGTTAGAATCCATGTTATGTTGGGTTAAATTTACAAAAAATAGCTCAGAGCAATCTTTTTACTCTCAACGGTTGCCAGTACCTATACAGACAGGTGGGTAAACTTTTTCTACCTTTTTGATGATCTGCTGACCAGTGAGGAGAGTGCTAGGTGACCAACGCATCCCTCTTCTGCACCTGTGGCTACGAAGAGGTGGAGCGGAGCGTGCTGGGAGAAACAAGCCAGGTATGCATCACAGTCTGGGGCTGTGGGAGCTGTGTCCTACGGGATGAGGTTCCTGCAGCAGAGAGAGGCCCTGGGCTTTCCCAGAGCTTGCTGCTTGTGAGAAATCCTTTCTTTAGGTCACTGAGTGGGGTCCAAGCTACCTCCAGCCTCAGGGTTTTGTGGGGTAAGTGGTGGAGTTAACCGAAAGTGCTGAGAGGGTTAGGCTCCCTTGGGGGCCTAAAACCTTCTGGAAACATAATACTCAAGTTGCAGGAAGTTCAAAGGCCTTTCTGTCCTTTTGTCAGGATCTGTTCCTTCTTCTTCAAGTCACAGTAAAGAGTTGCAGGAGGAAAAACCCATGGGACAGACTGGGTGGCCCCACTCCTCTTAGGTCACCAAAACCACATCTGGAGGCACAAATGTTAGCTTTGTTGTTTTTGTTGTTTCAATTTTGGCATGCTTTTTGTTTCGTTTTTCATTGGTACTGGGAATTGAACCAGGACCTTGCGCTTCTCAAGCAAGCGGTACGCCACTGAGCTACATCCTTAGCCCACAAATATTAGCCTTGTAGTTGACGCTAGGCCCCCTCCCCCCGCACGCAGCCTGGAGGGGCTTGTCCTGGAAAATGCAGGCAACTGCTTTCATTCTTGGCCTGTAGCCCCCCCCCCCACCAGCTTCTCCTCAAACTTCAGGCCCCTGGTATCCAGGTGCCTGCACCTCCTGCCCTGCAGGGATTCCATGGCTTCTGTCCCCTCACTTTTGTGCCAGGTGAGTGCACCACACAGTCCAGGGGCCACCAGGCTGCTCTAGGAAGGACTGGCCTGCACACAGCTGGGGCTCTGGCAGGCTGTGCGCTTCCTGGGAAGCATCCCCCCCTGCAAGTGCAGCCACCCTACCCCTGACTATCTATCTCTCTCATCTTTTCGTGGATATCACAATACCTGGATCCACAACCACATTCAGGACACCGTGTGCTCACCCCTTCTGACACTTGACACAGGGCCCCCAGGACTTCCTTGCCTTTGATGAACTTGCCTGAATGGTGTTCTCTGCCTCTCTCCAGGGACCCAGTACTTAAGAGTCTGTGTAGGGGCTTTCCTAAGCCCACTGTCTCCCTGTCAGCCACCAAGATTGAAGACCCTGGCTTCTGCCCCCGCCTCGCTCCCTCCTTTCATCTCCACTTCCTGTCAGCAGATTTGCGTTGAATGGGAAAGTCCTCTCCTGTGCTGACCTTCTCAGTGCCCTCCTGCCCTTCTCACCCTCTGCTGCCCAGTGCAGCTCCCCAGGCAGCCTTGTCTGCCCAGGAAGTATGGCCTGGTTCTCTGGCTGCCCCGATGGAGCCCTAGCCTTGTCTGTTTGGCCCCTCTTCCGGCCTCTGCAGGGCTGGATGCTGGCCCCTGCACGTGTGCCCTGGGAACCCCTTTGCCTCCTCAAGATGCCTTGTTTCTTTCATTTGCTCTAACTTCACAGGTGGTAATCTATGTGCTAGTTTTCTGGAATAGCCAAAAGGTGTGTGTGTGTGTGTGTGTGTGTGTGTGTGTGTGTGCGCACTGGAGATGGAACCAGGGCCTTTTCCATGCTGAGCGTGTGCTCTACCACTGAGTCACATCCTGGCCCAGGCACTGGTGCCATAGTGAGAAACCCTGAAGAAAATTTACTGCAATTCTTTACTGTACCAGTTTGCCCTTCTACATGCTACGTCCTGCATTCAGTGGGTTTGTTCCTGACGTGTGAGCAGCAGAGCTTGCCAGGGTGGGTGAGACTTGTCCTGTACATCACTCCTCGCTCTTCTGCTGCAGAACTGCTGCTCAGGCCCATACTGTAGAGCTTAACTGCAGGAGAGTGTGCTGATTTCATTAAAACAGTGCCACTTAAGGATGTGGGCCATTGAAAGCACTGGATGTGAGAGGCAATACAAAAAGAAGGGGCTACTAAGCTCTCAGGAAGTGTGGCTTAGTATACTCAGCAATTTTTTAATACCTTCTTGATGGAATCTTCTGGTTAGCTGGGAAGTGTGGTTGGCCCCGGGGCAAGCTGAGTCCAGGACATGGCTTCACAGGTGTCCCTCTGTCTCAGGGCCAGGACCTGGGCCAGGAGAGGGGTTGGGAGATCAAGTTGAAGCAGCTGGACTGAGGGGAGCTGGCCTGTTTCTCAGAGGGCAGGGTATGACTCGGCCAGATGCTCGCACCACCAGTGCACATAGGTAATAAGAGGAGGCAAGGACTAGGACAGGGTCCTCCTTGGAGATGGGTAAGCCTTGCATTCTGCCATTCTGACCCTCTCCACTTAGGTCCTTCCAGTGAGGGAGCAGGGAGCCCATGTAGGCATCAAGAAGAGGCCGAGGCAGGCCCAGCACTGCCAGACCAGTAGAGGCTGCAGGGTTTGCTCGCTCTAGCCTTTCTTTG
The DNA here is from genome assembly GCA_004027165.1 of Ctenomys sociabilis. Lineage (NCBI taxonomy): Eukaryota > Metazoa > Chordata > Mammalia > Rodentia > Ctenomyidae > Ctenomys > Ctenomys sociabilis. The sequence continues at coordinate 15,026 of PVKA01020265.1, read as the reverse complement.
CTCAGAGCTGTCGCCATCCTGGATGTGCCTTGGATTACTGTCCAACTGTACCTTTCCTGATAACCACCCCAGCGGCGTCTTTGAGTGGCTGCCAGACGGGAGTCTGCAGTCTGGGTTAGGAGCACTGCCCCTCTCTTCTGAAGCTGTATCCTTGGGAGGGAGCCTTCTCTGACAGACAGGACATTCTGCTTCTGAGCTGGGAGGTGGCCCCGATTCCTCAGGAAAGGGTTGAACTGGGATGTGGAGCAGGACTCCAAGTAAATGCTCTCAGAAGCAATGTTTCCTTGGCTGTTCTGCCATGACACTGTCCCCAGTTTGCTAGAAGCTCGGTATTATATCCATACATTTTAAGGATTCAATTTAAAAATATTTCTTCTCAAGCAATTTCATCCTGTTTCAGTAAAGAACTCTTGTGACGCTTACTGTGCATGACTTCACATGGCCGTACAACCAGAAGGACGTGCTGCAGAGGGAACTGAGCTTTGGTTCAGGGAGAACTGGGTCAAGGTGCAGCTGGCTTGGCAGTCTTTCCGACCCAGGCATCTCTTTGCCTGAGGCACTGCCACGAGCTCTAGTGCACTGGAAAAGTGAGTTCTGAGCTCTGTGAAACCTGCTTTCTCACCAAGAACCCAAAGGGCAACCCATCTTCTCAATGGTGCTGAAACAGAAACTCTTATCAAAAATATTTTTTACATTACAAAGACTATAAAAAGGAAAATGAATAAACAAAAGCCCTTGATAGAGAGTAGAGAGCAAAAGCAGTTAAAACCTTAGGGATCTGCCTGTCCCAGCCTTAGACTATTAGGACAAGGTGCTGCTGGTCACCGTGTTGTTGCCAGCCTGGTTTTCTGATGGTTTTTGTTTGGGCCATATCTGTGTTTGAGGCATCCTAACGAATTACAAGAAAAGATGCCATCACTAGAAAAGTGGCAAGTGTTCCCTTCAGACCTCCGTCCTACAGAGCCAATAAAGGAACAGGGCAGGTTGTTTGCATGTCAGCTGCAGTGCAGGAGAGAGCCAAGGGCTGTCTTCATAGCAGGGTGCCAAAACTGCCCTATAACTTTCCAGTTGTGTTCACTTCCTGCTGTCTTGGCCGTGCTGGAACAGCACCTGTCCTCGGGCGCCCACCACATCACTGGGTCTGAGCCCGGTGCAGGTACAGTAGGACAGAAAGGATGGAGGGAGGCTCCTGGATGGGTTCTTGCAGCAGGGGTGCTGCCGGTGGGCCAGTGTCCCAGTGAGCCAAACCGTCCCGGTGGTGACCTCTGCTGGTCGCGCCCCTGGGTCACTGTGTCCAGAGGCCGGGCTGGGTTGGGCTCCCCTGGCCACCTCCACTCATGCATCCCGTGACAGCTGAGGGCCTTCATTGTTTAGTGGCTGCAGAAATACTCATCGCCTCACTACACGCTCCGCATGGACACTGGAAAGCAGCAAGGGGGACAACCGGGCACGGGGCGTGGGTCTGCCCTTGTCTGCAGAGGCCGCGCTCGGAGCTTGTGTGGGGCGGAGTCTCAAGAGGCGCTTACGGCAAGGCTTTCTCTAGCTACTTGGGAAGGGTCCCTGGCCGGAAGAAAGACGAGACACAGATGACAAAACAGCGCCAGCAAAGCTGGGTCCCACCCTGAGTGGGGCGGGAGCGCCGCCTGCAGGCTCCAGGGGGCGCTGCAGAAAGGGTCACAAAGTACTGAGACCCCAGCACCCCCCGACGCAAAACAGCGCGCGCTTATTCAGGGACACGTGGTGGTGCGGCGTCAGCCCCAGGCCCCTCGTCCCTGGGGACGGCCAGTGTGGCAGGTGTTCAGCGCCGACAGACAGGACAGTATGCCGTCCTCAAAGCCTCGCCCGGGGGGCTCTGCAGTGTGACCTGACACAAAGTACGAAGTAAGAAAGGCAGGCGTCAGCCAAATCGCAGACGGGGTGGCCTCCGCAGCCCGTGCTTTCAGTCAGGTTTTGTTCTCATCATACATGTCCAAAGAAGGTTCGATTGTAGAGAATTCACTTTCGTACACCAGGCTCCGAGGGGACAAGGAGTTTCGGTGAAAGAAGTGACCACCTGGAAAGGAACAGCAGAGACAGACTGAGTCACCAGGCCTGCAGCTCCCACATGCGTCACGGGGCAGAAAGCGCACTGAGACATTCTAGATGCTTCATTGTCGCTGAAACTCCTCAAATGTCTCCTTCATTCTAGCCCCTCATTCCAGAACGAGAAAATGAAAATGAAAAAATTTCTCAAGGTAAGCACACTTTATCTTAATTAAACCGCCTGCTTACCCACTGCCCCACCCACCCACCTGCCTAACATTGCAGGGTTGGTAGGTGAATCTAGGGTCTGCGGCAGTACTTACCAAGACACACCTAGTTCAGGCTGGTCTTGAACTTGTGGCAATGCTTCGGCCTTTAATTTAGTTTTTTGTGTGTTTAGGGTGGATCCCAGGGTGGTACATCCTGGGCAGGGCTCCCTGGCCCTGCAAGCTCAGGGCATAGAGGCCAGGATGCCTAGATCCCTGAGGTTACACTGCGTTACAGTGCTTCACTGGCTTACAACTGGGAGATGAAAATCAGTGTGGGGTGCTGTTCTAGGTTCTTTTTTTCTTTCTAGGTTCTCTATGGGACCTTTTTGTGGCCTCTGGTTGTGCCCAGTTCACACTGGCTCACCACCACAGCTTCCTGAGAGTCTTCATAGCTGAAAGAATGAGCTCTCTTCTATTGTTCATAAAGGGCGGCTTGACCATTCTTGGGCTTTACTTTGAAATATACATTTTAGAATCCATTTGTTTTATTTATTATTTATTTATTTATTTAGTGTTTTTGACACAGGGTCTTGCTCTGCAGTTCAGGCTGGCCTTGAGCTCACTTCGTGGCCCAGGTTGGTCTAGAACCCGCAGTGATTCTCCTGCCTCCCAAGTGCTGGGATTATAGGGGTGCATGACCACACCCAGTCATTGTTTTTTGAAAAAGGCAGTCTATAGGCAAGTTTTAAGTCATAATTTTATGTACAGTAACTCAAGAACATGCTATATCTTACCATTAAGTTTATCTTTTGGGCTTTCACATTTTGTTAGATTTTTTCCCCTCACTTATATAGCAATTGATCATATTTATCCGATCTTAAATGGTATCCTTTTGGAATTTTTCTTTCCTTTCTTTTTTTTTCTGAGATAAGGTCTTGCTATGTAGTTCAGGATGGTCTTGAACTTGTGGCAATGTTTCTTCTGCCTTAGCCTCTCAAATGCCACCACACCTGACCAATTTTGTTTACTCTTTTTAATCTTCTTCTTCTTCCTCCTCCTCCTCTTCCCTCCCTTCCTTTTTCTTTTTCTTTTTGTACTGGGGATCGAACTCAGGATCTTGTGCTTGCCATGCTATTTGAGCTATCTTCCCAGCCTTGTTTTTGAGGCCCTATTTTCTTGTTTAACTTTTGTGCAATAAAAATCTACTGCAGTTAAAAACTTAGGGGGCTGGGATGATGGTTCAGTGGAATAAGCGCTTCCCTGGCAAGTGCAAGGGCCTGAGTTCAATCCCTGGTCCTGCAAAAATAAATAAATAAATAAATAGGACATTAAAACTGGTTGCTATTTGCAGCAGCTCAGAGTAAGGCCACAAGTAAAATATGAGAAGTCTGATCTGACAGTTGACGAATCTGTATAATCCAATTGTACTAGAGTGAAAGTCTTTAAAAAGTGTTAAAGATGAGATCTACTGCCATTTGAAGTGGAAATATTTAACTTTTTCTGTCAGAGCAGTGATTAGCTAATACTGGATCTCTAGAAATTCCTCTGTGCCCAGATAAATCCACCAGAATGGCGCTGAGGACACAGACAGGGCTCAATGCAGAGAGCAGATTAGTGTCTGTGAGGCCTTGTCGGGAAGCCCCAGCTCCAAAAAATAAGCATAAATAAAAAGGCAAGAATTGAACTCAGTAATCTATAGATGTTAACCAGTTTCTTTGTGAGAAACACAGCAGCAGGAGAGGGGTGAAAGAGCAGCTGACGTCCAGAGAAGAGCGTGATGCTGGATTTGTCCAGGAATATGTATTTTTTGATACCTGCAGACACTCCCTGTTTCTTCACCACAGAGCTTGCTCCCGGTCACTCAGTGTCATCAGGTAGCCTCTTAGCTGAGGTACAACCCATGAACAGACAGGTGCACCAATCAGCTTTCTCTCACAAAGCCTCCACTGGAGGAGAAGCCCTCCCACAGCCCCTGTCTTTTCTCATTCTGAGGAAACTAGAGCCAGAGTTTTCAGTTAGCTTTGTGTGTTTTGAATTTTACGCACTGAGAAACACAACACATGGTCTTTTGTATCCCAATCTTATCCATGATATTATGTTGTCACATTCATTCAGTGTCAATGATTAGTGATAGTTTTAAATTTTCATTGCTGTGTGGTATTCCATTGCACAATGAAGACACAATGTGCTTATCTACGCTCACTGATGCATAACTGCTTTGCTTGTCTTGGGCTGCTGTGATTGCTGCTGGGGGCATGTGCTTATGTATCTTTTGCTCCCCTGTGGATGGTATGTTCCTGTGTTGTACCTAGGATGGGAGTGTCTGGGTCCCAGGGTGCCTATGGGAAAAGTGGCAGCTTTCCAGAGTGGTCGTTGTGATGGAGATTCACCCCCTTCAGACAGTGGGAAACCCAAATGCTCTGCATCTGCACCAGTACACAGCACTCCCTGCTTTCTTCAACTGAGCACTCCTGTTGGGTGTACGAGGGTACCACACTGTGATTTTAATCTGTATTTCCTTGACAACCACTTAGAATGATGCTTTTCATAGATTTTTAGGCTATATATCTGGTTATTCTGAAATGTCAGTATATTTTCTCTGCTTATTTGTTATCAGGTTGTTAGTCCCCCTGCCCTTATTCTAAACAAGTTCTTTGTGAGCCATAAGTGTTACAGGATTATTTTTCCAAGACAGTATATTCTGGTGAACAAACGTCTTTGTGGCCCAATTTATTTCTTATGCTACTCTTTTGAGTTGTTTAAGGAATCTATGCCTAGCTTAGGTTTTGTCCTTTTTTTTGAAAGAAGGTCTTGCTATGCAGTTCAGGCTGGCCCTGAACTCAGTCTATAGTGCATACTGGCCTTCAACTTGCAGCAATCCTCTTGCCTCAGCTTTTCCAGTACTGGGACTATAGACGTACACCATCATGTTACTGTTTGTTTTTGAGATGGTCTCGCTATGTTACCCCATCAGGCCATGAGCTCATTATCCTCCCGCCTCAGTTTCCTGAGTAGAGAAGACTATAAGTGTATCCCCCTGTTTGTGGTTTATCTCAAGGCTTTGAATATATTTATAAAATATACTTATTTAAAGTATATTTATTCAAAGGTCTTGGGCTGCTGTGTTCTAAAGATACTTACGAATGAGACAGGATCTTTCTGTGTAGCTCAGGTTGGCCTTGAGCTTGTGATGAGCACTCCCCAGTGCTAAGATTACAGGTGTGGGCCACTACATTTGGCTTCGCTTTTGGTGTTTTGGTTACAAATGTTTTTTATTTATCTACATGACTGTCCATTTTTATTCTGTTAATGTGTTGAATAATTATGATTTTCAACTTTATAATTTTTAATAACTTCAACTTATTATTTTTTTATGTATTTGGTACAAGCCTTCCTGTGCGGCTACAGCTTGGACTCATAGTGATCCTCCTGTTTTTAGCCTCCCTAGTGCTGGGATTACAGGCATGAGCCACCATGCCCAGTCTCAGTGGCTAGCTCAGCATACCAGGGGTTGGGTCCAGCGCAGCATGTGGTGCTGGGGATTGAACCCTGGTTTCTGTGCTTACCTAGGCAGGTGCTTAGTCCACTGAACTATCTTACTGGTCCAATAACTCCAACTTGGCTGTAATGTTTTTTTCCTACTTTATATTATTAGATTCATTTGGCCAATATTTTGTTAAAAATACTGTATCTATATTCAGAAAATATATTAACTTGTAATTTTTTCTCTTGAGATGTGCTTGTAATGATTTGGTATTAAAGATATGCTAGGGGCTGGGAAGATGGCTCAGTGGAATAGGTACTTCCCTGGCAAGCAAAAGGGCATGAGTTCAATCCTTGGTTCCGGAGGAAAACAAAAGAAAGATATGCTAATCTAAGGCCAGCCAAATAGTTCAGGGGATTAGGGTACCTTCAAGCAGGTGCAGGGGCTGGGAGCAGGGGTTCGATTCCCGGGCTGCCTACGCCCCAATCCTGGGGCACACTGAGATGGCAATTGAGACTGGATGTGATGGCACACACTTATAATCCCCGGCTCTTGGGAGGCTGTAAACAGGTGGATTACTAGGAATCTGATCTAGTAGTGAGATCCTGAACACCCTGTAGACCCTTCCCTAAAATTAAAAAAAAAAAAAATGCTAATCTATACAAGGACTTGGGAAAAGTTTTGTCTTTCTATTCTCTGGACAAATTTATGTAAGACTGGTGTCATTTCTTCTTCAAATGTTAGAATTTCCCAGTGAAACTATTTAGGCCTAAGGTTTTTTTGAAGAAAGGGTTTTAAAAGCATGGGCCCAAATTATTGCTTAGATGATGGAGAATTTGGATGATCTATTTCTTCTTGTATTCATTTTGGTATTTGTATTTTTCAAGGAATTTGTCAAGCTCATTCAATTTTCAGAATGCACTGACAAAGTTCTCATGACATCTTTTTATTTATTTTTTACTGTGACTGAAGATATATAACATAAAATTTTCCATCTTGCCCACTCTTAAGTATACAGTTAGGTAGTGGTAAGTGCATTCATGTTGTTATGAGACACATTCCCAAAACCATATCAATTCGCACATCTGAAACGATATACCCAAAACCATTATCATCTTTCCTTCCCCCACACCCTATTTTACTTTGTTTCTTTGTACTTTATTATTTTTAATATGCATAGGCTTATAGTTATGCCCCTCTTTTCATTCCTAATACTGATTACTTGGATTTTTTTTTTTTAGAGATTGTTTTATTTATTTATTTTTTAATTCATTTATTACAGTGTCTCGCTACACATCATGGATTCTTTTTTTGCGTGGGGGGGAGGTCAGCTCAGCCCGCCCTGGGGGGAGGGGCTGGCATGGCATGTGGTGCTGGGGATCGAACTGCCGTCCCTGAGAGGTGCTTTAGACTGCTGAGCTATCTTGCCAGCCCTGGATTTTTTTGATGAGCAGAGGTCTGTTATTTCCTCCCTCTCCCTCTTCCTCTTCTTCTTCTTCTTCCTCTCCTCCTCCTCCTTTCTCCTCCATGCCTTGCTCTCCATTCAAGGTAACCTCATTTCACTATATTTCAGTTGGTACCCTGGATTACGTCATTTATTCTTGATTTATTAAAATCTACTCTAAGGCCAGCAAGATAGCTCAGTGAACTAAGTGCCTGCATAGGCAAGTGCAGGGCTGGTACCAATCCCTGGTACTGCATGCCCCGCCCCTGGGCTGAGCCAGCAACTAAGTCTGGGTGGGGTGATGCATGCCTATAATTCTAGCTCTGGGGAGGCTGAAAACAAGAGGATCACTATGAGTCTGAGCTGTATAGTGAGACCCGTATGAAATACATGAAAAGAAAAAAAAGTACCTTAAATTGGCACTTCTATTTATTCTTGGACAATGCAAGTATCTTAAAACACTCTTCTTTCATCTATCCTCTCCCATCTTTTGTGTAGTTCATGTCACATGGTCTACACACATGATAGTACTGCTAGTGTTTTACATGTCAGTGATCACTTAGATTCATCTGTGTATTCACCTTTCTGCTGCTCTATTCTTCCTCCACCTCCATGTTTCTATCTGGGTTAATTTTTTCTGCCTAAATAATTCCTTGTAGTATTTATCTATTGGAAAATGTCTTATTTTATCTTTAGTTTTATAGATCTCCCACTTGGGTATTTAGGTCGGCTGATTTTTTTTTCCCTGCCAATACTTCACTCTCCTGTTTTCTGATTCCTGTGTTTTTGTGAAGATACTTTAAAAGTTAATGTATGTCATATTGGAAAAGCAAAACTGAAGTTATAGGATTCATGTTTCCCAATTCCAGGACACCAGAAAATTATAGTAAACAAGGCCTAAAGACAGACATATAGATTAATGCCATAAAGTTGAGGGCCAGAAATAAAATCACATGTCTAGGCCCAATTCTTCTTTTGGCACTGGCAGTGAAACTCAGGACCTTGTGCTTGACAGGCAGGCCCTGTGCCGCTGAGCTGACTTCTTGGCCCCCAGTTCATTTAAGTCCAAAGACCATTTAATAAGGGAGAACAGTTTCTTCAACAAACAATCCTTCAAAAGCTGGATATCCACATGCAAATAATGAAGCAGGATCCCTACCTTACACCATATACAAACAGTAACTCAAAATAGATCAAATGCATAAATAGGAACATTAAACTATAAAACTCTTACAAAATTTCATGATCTTGAATTAGGTAATGCTTTCTTAGAAATTACACTGCAAGTGCAAGTAATCAATAAAAGCAAAAAGTTAAATTAAACTTTCTCAAAATTAAAAACTCAAAGATGGTAGATCAGTAAGCAGTAACAAAGCAACCTCCCCATGATTCAGAACCCAGACACTGAAAAGTAACAACATGAGGAAGAAAAGGGAGGATCAGAAGGGACAGCTGGAGGTCACAGAGAAGGTGAAGAGGCAGATCTCAGTGCATGAAAAAGAATGGGGCAATCTTCAATTTCTCCTCCGCTCCTGCTCATGGCATGAAAAAGGAAGACCAAATCTATAGAGATAGTAGAAATAGGGGACTCCAGAGCCCTCTAGGGAAAAACACAAGAGTAGAATGGAAGCTGGGCATAGTGGTACACACCTATAATCCCAGCACTCAACTGAAGGAGGAAAATCATAGTGAGTTCGAGGCCAGCCTGGGCTCTATACCTAAACTATACAGTGTGACCCTGTCTCAGAAAAACAAACAAACACAAAACAACAGCAACAAAACCAGAAGTGGATCAGCAGTGGATGCTGTGCAGCCCCAAGCCAGTGAGTGACTAGTCCACGTGAATTCTGTGTCCTCTGGAGAGTGCTTCAGCAGATGCTCTTAGGGCCAGCTGAACCTGGGGTGCAAAGGGGCTGCAGGCTGGCTCCGTCTCAGGACTCCCCACAGTGTTGGAACCCCACAGTAACGGGGCTGAAGGACAACCACAGGAAGGGCCCAGGCTCAGGGAGCCATGGTCGGGCCGGCAAGAGATGCTCAGAGGGTGCTGCTTTAGCCAGGGTGATGCAGTTGCTGCATCAATTGAATGTCCTTGCATGAAAATTCTGAGGTTGGCGGGGGCCATAAACAGTACTGTAGTGCAGCGCCAAGGATAGGTGCCAGGTTAACACAGGGCGCAGCCTGTTATCCCTAATGAACTGGAGAGGCAGGATTCCAGGACAGAACAAATGCCAAAAGCCAGCTATGCCTGGAAGACACTGCTGGAAAGTAGTCACTTTCTAAAGAGGTCTTGATACTAGTAACAAGCCTCCCTTCATAAGTAACTTGTAAGCTTTACTACAGAGAACAAACAGAAAATGAGAAACCACAGAAGCAAGATACATCTCAACTCCCAGGTCACCTAAGACAAATCAAGGGGGCATTGAGGTAGAAGAAATCAAAGCCACCCAGCTGGGGCCGGGAGATGGCTCAGTGGAATAAGCGCTTCCCTGGCAAGCGCAAGGGCCTGAGTTCAATCCCTGGCTCCATAATAAAACAGAGAATTACAGGAATGACAACTGTAATGAAGGAAATGATTAGTGAAGCTAGAGTAGAAACATAAAAAGTAGAGGCGCTTAGGAAAGAAGTGGAAACCATGAATGTTCAACACACAAAAAAACCTTAACTTCATGAAACAGACCTACCCTAGGCCTGGATTTGAAAGATTCTAAGTAACTGAAATGTTTGTAAATTGAGAGCTGATTCAACTTCCCTGGCAAGCACAAGGGCCTGAGTTTAATCCCTGATTCTGGAAAGAAAAACAAAAAGTGAATACACGATGCTTCTGTCAATATTGAAGAGAGTGTGGCAGACTGATCTGTATGCACGGACACAAAATCCTCGAAGGATTACAAAGGACCACATAGTCTATAGGTTCTGCTTTGGGAAACCTATTGTATTCTATATTTTTAGCACCAAATTTTATCATGTACCTGTCTTTGGATACAGTTCTAGCAAAACAGCAAATGGAAGGCCATCTATGCCTTAAAATCACAAGAAATTTTGAACAGGTAAAGGAATTGAGGCAGATCCAAAATAAAACAAAATTCTGAATAGCAGAGCCAATTAGAAGAAAATTATACTTCTAATTGGTAAAATGAAGACCAAAAAGCCATAAAAGTATGAATATTAGTTGATTACTCATTATTATTATTTATTTATTTATTTATTTATTTATTTATTTATTTATTTATTTATTTTTTTAAACCAGGAATTGAAATCTGGATCTTGTACTTGCCAGGCAGGTGCTTGTGCTGTTTGGCTGTATTCCCAGTCCCTATGTATTATCATTAGAATGCTTAGTAACAATGGTTATACCATTCCTTTCTTTTTTCTTTCTTTTTTTTTTTTTTATGTCTTTTTGAGACAGGGTCTCACTATGCAGTTCAGGCTGGCCTTAAGCTCATTTTGTAGCTCAGGCTGGTCTTGAACTCACAACAATCCTCCTGCCTCAGCCTCCCAAGTGCTGGGATTACAGACATGCACCATCACACCCAGCTTGCCATTCCTTTCTGAGACTTCTAGATTTCAAAGCTATGTTTTCTTCGGGTATTTTATTTATTTATTTTGCTGAGGGATTGAACTCAGGACCCTGCTTCTGCCAGGCAAGTGCTTATTCTACTGAGCTATCACCCGGCCCCCTAGATTATTAAAACACTGTTAGGTGTGGTGGCTCATGCCTATAATCCTAGAAGATGCTGCTGTCCCTCCCCACAGTAATCTATAAAATTCCTGATTTAGCTGTAGTTTTAACTGGCATGATGTCTGTTTGGGATGTGGTTCTCCCTATAATGAGCCCTTCAGCTGGCTGTGGTGATACATGCCTATAATCCCAGCACCAGGGAGACTTAAGGCAGGAGGACTACTATGAGTTTAAAACCAGTTGTGAGTTTCAAGGCCAGTCTAGACTGCATAGTGAGACCCTGTCTCAAAAAAAGAAAAAAAATCATTGAAACACCTTTGTACCACATTTCCACTATCATCAAGGAATTTTTTTTTTTTTTTAAAGAGCTGTAGAAATGTCTATTCTCTCCCACCGGTTAAAGGAAAATTAGGGTTGGGGAGATAGCTCAGAAGAATAAGAACCTGCTTGGCAAGCACAAGGTCCTGAGTTCAATCCCTGGTACTGCAAAAAAAAAAAAAAAAAAAAAAAAGGAAAATGAGTGAATCAATATCCAGTAGTAACTTATTTTTCAGTAGTATTTATTTATTTATTTATTTATTTATTTATTTATTTATTTATGGTACCCAGGAATCAAACTGAGGACCCTGCCCTTGCTAGATAGGCACTTACACCGGTGAGGTATATCCCTGGCCCAAGTACTTGTTTTAAAACTGTGTACAGAAGAGATTTTATTAGGTGAAGACACTATACATATTCTACTAATTGTTTCCTAAAATATGTGTGAGAGAACATGCTTGTTTATCTGCAAAGTGTCTGAGGTGTGTGCAGCGGATGTGGCTAGCAGAGTAGCAGGGAAACTAGACTCGAAGGGGGCACACTGCACAGGTACCAACCTTTCATTACTATTTTCATTCTTAACCATGTGCATGAAATATTTATTCAGAAAAATAAAACAATTTCTATGTATATGAAAAGTGGGATGAAGGGGAAAATGTTAATGTATGATTTCACAACTGTCCTCCTAGGTAGATATATCACTCTTTTTGTCTGAGACAGGATCTCACTATGCAGCTCAGGCTGGCCTTGAGCTCCCTTTGTAGCCCAGGCTGGTCTCAAACTTGCAATCATCCTCCTGCCTCAGCCTCCTGAGTGCTGTGGTTATCGGTATGCACCATCACTCCTGGCAAGAAATGTCACTCTTATTTCCTGACAGAGAAAGAGATGCTCAGAGAAATAAAAACTTTGCTCAAAATCATTAAGCTAGAGCTTAATCTTGGGGCTGGGGATTTAGCTCTGCGGTAAACACTTGCCTGGCAAAGGTTCAGTCCTTGGCACCAAAACCAAAATATAAACCTCACCTAGAACTAGAATCTTGGTAAATCTGAACCCAAAGTCAAGTCAGTTCTCACTCTTGTACCTTTAGCACATAAGCTAATAGCCTGGACTGTAGCTATATCACATTGCAAAAAGTAGTCTACAAGAATTTAAATTCCTTAGGGCTGGGGAGATGGCTCAGTGGAATAAGTGCTTCCCTGGCAAGCGCAAGGGCCTGAGTTCAATCCTCAGTTCTGAAAAAAAAAAAAAAAAAAAGAATTTAAATTCCTTGAGACTGGGCATAGTGGTGCACACCTGTAATCCCAGCACTTGGGAGACTGAAAACAGGAGGATCGCTATGGGTCCAATCTGTGTAGTGCGACCCTGTAGACCCTGTATTAAAAATACATATAAAAAATAATTTAAGTTCCTTGCTTGCAGTGCTGTTGACTGATTTCAGATCTTATTCTGCACAAAGAAATGTCACATAAATGGGATGGTAAATTTTTTCTAAGACAATCAAAATTTAACTGAATTGGAAAATTCTGAAGCCTTTACAAAGGTCCAATGCTACTTCTTTTCCAGACTTTTAAGAAATATTGTACAGGGGCCTGGGATATAGCTCAGTGGCACAGTACCTACCTGGCAAGCACAAGGTCCTGAGTTCGATTCCCAGTATCCGCCCGCAAAAAAATATTGCATAAGACTTCAGTGTTCAGTGGTATTTCCGTCAGACTAAGTAACTCAAGGGTCTAAGAAATTTTAAGAACTACTCTCACTAGAGAAACCTCATTGTGCTCCTATCATTAATGTAACAATGTCCCCTACAAGTCTGTATCTTGTGTCTTCCTAAAGAACTTAAATGATGCTCAGGTCTTCTCTGCCCCTTGGTCACCAGAAACTCACTCTAGAGTGAAGCTACAGTCTGGCAGCCTGAGGAAGGAAAGGGCTCCAGCCTTACAAGTACCCACCTCCAACCTCCTCCTGTCCTTTCAAGTCTGTTTCTGGACCAGATGCATGGGACTGCTCACAAGTGGCCAGGCCCTGCACTGTGGGGAGCAATGAGTGACTAGACTGTCATTCAAACTTTCCTTCTGAGATGAACATGTGGTGATAGAGGTGAGATTGAACCTCTCAGAGTCCTTTCTTGGGCTATCCCATGCCTATGGCCCCCAATTCTCCCACGATGATACACCCAGCCCAGGACCACCAGTGTGTGGTGGTGAATGCATGGCATGGGCAGTGAAAAGATGGATGGGCCCTGAACAGAAGGCCCACTGCAGGACTTCACTGGTGGGGTGCTCCCTTTCCCTCAGCACTTTGCTGGACTGGCTCATTTTTTTCATACAAGGAAGAAACAAACATTATTGAGCAACCCTGCATGCCAGGTACGTTCAGAAACAGCTAATTTGCAGACTTTATGTTGCTGATACAGTAACTTGCATCCCACTGGTGAGAAGACAGCCATGAACAAGTTAGGTGTCTAACCCCCATCTTTCCCACAGCAGTCCATTAGTGTTGCCTAGAGCAGCTCACAGTGCTTTTCTCCTCTTGCCCTTCCTTTTCCTTTCCCTACCCCAGTCTCTTTTTGTTCAGAAAGTGCAGCCCCTAGGGTTGTAATTTCCCCTCTTTTTGCATGCAGCATCTTGAAAGGAGGCTATTATGGGGCATCCCCATTCCAGCGCTTGGAGTCAGGTATTTCTAAGTTTGCATTCTAATCACCTGGATTTCAGGCAGAGTACTAATTGCCCAAACTTTTCCATTTGCTGTAGGTAGTGGCAAAGCCTGGATGGCAGCAGGGCTGCACTGACTTGTTTCCAGACTCCTCTGGCCAGCTGGAAGTTCTTGAGGCTTCTGACATCTAAGCATCTAAACTGAAGAGCACCAAGAACTTTAGAAACACAAACTCTCACCGATGATACTGTAAGGACTGCAGTTTTGCTGTGAGCTTCCGTGCATGGCTCATGATGGTATCGAGGGAGGCGCCTGCTTGGATGCTACTACACAATAACTCACTTGTCCTGTACCTAGGAAGAGCAACCTTTCCTTTCTGCATTCCACCTGTTTGTAAATGTGGGTGAGGATTAAGAGGTCCAGCTGCCCTGAAGCAGCTTCATTTGAACCAACGTATTAAGGTTGGTACAAGGTGAGAAGACAGCCATGAACAAGTTAGGTGTCTAACCCCCATGTGTCTGGTAACCTTGCAGGCTGCCCTGAGGGGCACTGTCATGCTAGTGGGGGTGTAACAAAAGGCCTCTGTCATAGCCCACAATGCCTTCGTGTGACAAAAGGCCTCTGTCACAGAGGGAAGGCAGCGTGGTTCAGAGGCAGGGCTTTGGTGGCAGAATGGATGCTCCGAATCACAGTCAGGTCAGAGGGCATCGCTTGGATCTCATGAGCCATGGCTTGTTTAAACCCACTGGCTTAGCTGAGGACTTTCTTCAATTGCTTCAGGGCCCCATTTCTCTTAATACGTTGGTTCAAATGTATTTCTTCCTCTGTGCATTCAGCTGGCCTTTACTGCTTCTAGCTTCATTCCAACACTCAAGACATTTCTGGTTGATAGCAAAGACATTTTCTCTGTATTTCATCAATTTGGCAGTTCTGGTTTTCTTTCTTTTTTTTACACAAAATCTTTTATTCTGAATTATATAAAATCAAAACTCCAAACAAGTACTGCTTATGAGATATAGTGTTGTATTTTTAAAGGATGTGACTATACAAAATGAGCTTTTAGAAAACGAGTTTACTCAAATTTTTGGTCAATACATTATTTACTTGACTATAATATCCAAGTTGTAACAACAATTACAACTAGGTCAATACTTCATAAGATTTTGATGTCTCATAAGACCTAAGTTTTGATCAATTTCCATCTAAAATATCAATATA
>PVKA01020264.1:19058-40759 GCA_004027165.1 Ctenomys sociabilis | reverse complement strand
AAGAGATGAAATATTCCTGGAGTTAAGAATGGAGATACTGCTCCAAGCAGAAGAAATCATGGAGATTTCATGAAAATGGAACAATCCTGAAAGACAGAATTCCGTCTTCTTTTTCATTCAGTGAAGAACTAGTCCACTCTAATACTGCAGCCTCAAAACAGATGCTTATGACAGGATCTAAAGCAAACTTCACACAATTTAACTCCTTCTAGAAATTTGGCAACTAAGTCTCACTGAAATGTTAAAAACTATAATCTCAGTTTTCCATGAATTCAACATGGTACTTAAAAATTAAATTTTCTTCTTTGCATTCTCTTACCACACATAAAGAGGTTTTTCTTTGCCAATGACATATTTTTCTTTTCTTTTGTGGTAGTAGGGATCAAACTCAGGACCTTGCGCTTGCCAGGCAAGCATTTATTCCACTGAGCTGTCTCCCCAACCAAGAGGTTTTTCTTAAATCATCATGGTACTCAAAGTTTTAAGGCTTTCAACTCTTAACAAAGAAAAAGTACTACTGCTATAAGTGAGATACACTAAGCTAATTTATATTTACTCACTCCATAAAACTAGTTCATTGTACTCAACCAATCACATGAAATTTTATAGACTTGCCTGTCAAAAACCCATGGGTCACTTAACTTGCACGCGCACACACACACACACACACACACACACACACACAAATTGTTAGGCAAACAAACTGGCACAAATTCCTTAAGACCACCATTATCTGTTTCAATTAAATAAAAATATAAAGAAACAAATTTAACCCTTGGAAAAACTCTGGCGGCAGATGCTTCCTTGTCCTCTTCCTTGCCCCCCCCATGCATCTGCTACACATTAACAACCCTCAACCAAAAGGAGATGTTGATTAACAACATTCCTTTCACAGAAGACAGAAGACACTCTGGGCATAGCTTAGTAACAGATGCTTTAGCACATTTGACGTCCAATATTCAGCAAAACAGTGATGATATACTTCACTATAACACTACAAAGAAATTTGTTACACTGGATTTGTTTTTATTTGTAATATAAGGCCATTCAAGTACCTTATCCCTTCAACACTCTCACTGTCAGGGAACATAATCTTCTTTAGAGTTTGAGAGTCCAACCATCTGAAATGGAAATGAAGTTTCACAGAATCTGTGTAGGAATACTACACACACTCACAGAATCAAGAACACCAACACTGAGTTGAATGTCACCAGATAGATACATATTGATATATACATGTATAGTTATATAGGTATATTAAGTCAGTACAACTAGTTCGTGATCAGCAGGCCCATGGCCCAAGTGGCTGGATTCAGGCTGTTAGGTACCACAAGCATACACTGCCACACTGTTATTCTATATAACCAGAGCTTTCCTGGGAAGAGACAAGGCTTTCTGTCAAACAAGAAAGTCACCGCTGAAACAGAGACTTTGAGAGTCTTTGTGGTAGAGAAGGAAGGGGGGAAATGATGGCTCACGGACATTTTTCCTACACTAAGCTTTTATTTTACAAGTTTCACAGTTGTTGCTTTTGTCTCAGAGTTTAAAAGTCTGCATGAATTACCTGGGGGATTGCTAAGGTATCTGTATTCACAGGAAGAACTGCTCACCCTAAAGCAATTGTTGCATTTTTTACTATACACTCACTAGGCATTTTCCTAGACTAAGTAAATGCTACTTAGTTTGGCTATATGACAGTGATGGTAATAATTAATAAAGGAATTAGAATAATAGTTAATTATATATAATTATGACTAACACTCTAACCAGCACTACAAAACAAAACATCAGGCTGGGCGTGGTGGCGCAGGCCTGTAATCCCAGCACTCGGGAGGCTGAGGCAGGAGGATTGTTGTGAGTTCGAGACCAGCCTGAGCTACGAAGTGAGCTCAAGGCCAGCCTGAACTGCATAGTGAGACCCTGTCTCAAAAAGACAAAAAAAAAAAAAAAAAAAAAAAAAAAAAAAAAAAAAAAAAAAAAACCATCAAAAGTTTGGTTTTTTTTTTTTTCTTATAAAGATAAGCAATTTCCAAGCTCCTTCCTGCAGTGCACACGACCAACCTTCTCTCCTCAGCTCAGATGATGTGACGCACAGCGATGCAAGCTGCAGAAAGCAGGAGCCCAGTTTCCTTCCCACAGGAAAGGGGGTCAATGAGCTGAGGAAGGTGGGAAATGACAAAGCAAGTGTGGAGATCCTTACTCTAAAAGACCCTTACTCCCTTGTACAAGGTCAGATGGTTATTTTAAGTAAGTAGGCCCCTCCATCTCCTTGGAGCTGGCTTTAAATAAGTCCCTTTTCCCCTTATACCAAAATATACAGCCTCCTTTGATTTGGTCAGTAGCAACCAAACAAGCCTGAGCACAGAACCCTGTGGGCAATAACAACACTGGGCCCACCACTGTTCTAAGAACTCTACATACTTTTTCTCTTCCAGCATTACTCTCACTTGTAGATGTGAAAAGGGAGGGAAAAGAAGGTCACCAGCTGGCAAGTGACAAAGCCAGAGGGGGCCCTCTGCCTAGAGCAATCAGAAGATATACAGAGAAAAATCCACTGCTGGGCATTTCTGAGTAAAAAGCTGAAATGATGTCTTGCTACTACCACCACCTAAAGCTCTGCTTCTTAGTCTTGAATATGTACACAGATTACTGGAGAATCTTGTGAAGATGTAGATTGTGAATCAATAAATCTGGTGTGCGGCCTGAGAGCAAGCATTTTCTAACAAGCTCCCGGGAAATGGCAACCCTGCAGGTCCAGAACTGCATAAGGAGAGAGAATAACGCAAGGACATTCTTTGCTATGCACAAAGTATTTACTGTGGAACTGACTTTTCCTATGGGAGGAAAGCACTCTTAACAAAGCTACAGGGTCAGTCCAAGGAGACATCACAGCCCAACCATCCATGCTGTATATCCTGGCCTTCTCATTAGAGTCTCCTTTCAAGATGCACAGCAGAAGTGAGATAGAACTAGGGTTCCCTCAGCAGACAGGGCACCTGGGCTCTCACAGGGCAGGCCTTGAGGGGTCACCTACAAAACAGGATTGTTCAAGACTGCAGCTGAGAGCTATGTAATTCACTTGAAGTAGAACAAGATTGGCATTTCAAGTGCTACACATTTCTTATTCCTGTAACAAAAATTCCTGTAGTTAGCAGTTTCTTATGACAAACTTTTTTAATTAGTTAAGACTTAACATATGTAATTCTAAAACAGTGAAGAAGTTTTAGTTGGTGTTTCTAGGGTGGAATCCATTCCATTACTGAAATATATTACCCTCCTGATAAACTCATTACGTAACTGGTTTGCTCTATTTCAACTAGCCTGGATCTATGAACTCTGGTCTAATTAGTGAAGTGAAAAATACACAAATCTCAAATCAAAAATCTCAACCTTCAGGAGAAGCTCAAATATTTAAAGCATCTTAAGTTGTTCTTATAGCCCAAATTGTGTACTCCCCTCCCACAAATGATAAAGTCCTAAAGACTGGGGCACAAAGGCATAGAGGCAAACAAAGATCATGGCGAAGACACCAGACAATGGTGACTATGTTCCAGCCAAAGATGGAGGCCTCAGAAGAAACTAACTCTCCAGTGCCTTATCTCACACTTCTGGACTCCAGAATTGCGAAATTCTCTTAATAATTATGGGCTAAATGGCTATGGCATATTCAACCTCAAAAAGTTAAAATAAACTGTTTTCCTCACAAAGAAATTATGAGAAAAGCAAATGCCTTAAGAGCTTAAAATGTGTCAATTTGGCTGGCCAGTTAGCTCAGCACAGGGACTGGGGTTCAATCCCTGGGGCATCATGCTGGCCCTGCCCCTGGGGCATGCTGAGACAGCAACTATGACTAGGCATAGTAGCACACACCTCTAACCCCAGCACTTGGGAGGCTAAAGACAGCAGGATCACTGAGTCCGAACTGTGTAGTAAGACCCTGTAGATCCTGTCTTAAATACATAAAAATAAAATAAAATAAAATGTGCAAATTTGCTATTCTGGCAACTTGATGTGGTTTTTTTTTTTTTATGGGGGTGTTCAGTTGATTGGTTTTTTGAGAAATGATCTCACTGTACAGTTCAGACTGGTGTTGGAACTCAGGGCAATCCTATCTCAGCTTCCAGAGTGTTGAGCTTGCAGGTGTGTGGCTCTTAACATACATCTGGCTCTTAACATACTTTCTTCTAAATTAAAAAAAAAAAAGAAATTAAGACAGTGCTTCTCAAAGAGAAATTAAAGCCTCAACACAGGAAACAAACAGCGTTTGATGCTAAAGACAATCCTTGTACACATCTACTCTATCCTAAATGTATGCTTCTCTTTTAAATGTAAAGTCACTTTATTGAGTTTCCTGTTCCCCTTTGGTCCAGGCAAGGAGGCGCTAGAGGGGCCAGACTGGAGGATGTGAACAGGCTCCACTGGAAGAGTCACTGTTAGTGTCCTGGGCCTAAATTAATTGTCACTGTGTAGTGAAATGCCTTCAGATAACATTGAAAGTGACAGTGCTGGGCTAAAGGGACATTGTGAATTCACAAATTTCTGATTCAAAAGAGTATTGTTTTCTCTAGGAGACAAGCAATACAAAGAGTCAAATGTCTCCAATATCCAGAAGAAAAAAATGACAAATCAATTCCCCTTCTCAAGACTAGATTTTCTGCAATGAAGTAGGTTCTGCTGCATAAACACTGCACACAATCACTGGTTCCCAAACCTGGCAGGCAGTGACCACATGACTTTCCTCTTTGCTTCTGGATGTACAAGGCTTACGTAGCAGCAAGTGAATGCTAAGTTCTTGGAAAGTAGAACCCATACTCACATGTTTTCCAACTAATGATAAGCAGCTTTCTGTTTCATATTACAGTCAGTATGAATACACAAGTCACAGTGCAATGTACAACATGACCAGTGGGGAAACTGACTGAGGGAGAAGGCACCTTGTAACACCTGAGGGGGGACACTGACCCTCCCATACCCTCTCCCAATCCATCACAGCTCATTAGAACTTCACAACCATTGCCTCTGGGTCAGAAGAGCACTTTGCAGAGAAAAATTTATTGTGCCCTAGTTTGTCATAAGTATAAATCTTTTAGGAAAAAGTCACTAGGGTGTGCCATAGCTCATTGATAAATTAATTACTGGTAAGACAAAGCATGTGACCAATGGCTTTGTGAAAAGCACTGCTCAATATGTATTATGCTAACCACAAAGCCCTTCCTGCTATGAATTAAAGCCACCCACAACATTTTAATTCTGGCTACTGAGTGATTACAGACATAATATCTAGCTACTGATGTATTTCAACATTTTATTATAAAACACTGTAGTAGTCCTGAGACCATGACTGGATGCGGGATTTCTAAATGTGCTTTGTTGTCAGTGCTTCTCTAAGGAAATGAAACAAACAGATACAGTTAGGGTAGGAAGAGAATCCAGAATACAATCACAAGTTACACCTGACACCAGTGTTATTTATCTACAGTTGTGGAAAGGTTTGAAAATTTGACCAAAGACATAAACTCTCACCCTGAGAAAGGTAATATCCACGCATCAATACATTATTTGCATTTAATTTCAGTGATTCACTGACCCCAATTTAAATTAACCTGCACTATAGAAATCACCATAGCAGTGTACTTAAGGTAAAAAAGTGAGTGTTAACTCAAGCTTTTATGCCTGAAGAGTGACAAACTAACAGACCAAAATTAATCAGTTAGAGAGATGACAATTACACTACCAGTAGACTTTGAGAGTAATAATTACAAGCATTTATACACTCATAGAACTCACTGATTAACCAACATGATAAATTTCCTGCAAGGTGCCATCACAAACTTCTTTTAGCTGTCTCCCTTCTTATATAAAGATGTG
The DNA here is from genome assembly GCA_004027165.1 of Ctenomys sociabilis. Lineage (NCBI taxonomy): Eukaryota > Metazoa > Chordata > Mammalia > Rodentia > Ctenomyidae > Ctenomys > Ctenomys sociabilis. The sequence continues at coordinate 34,891 of PVKA01020264.1, read as the reverse complement.
CACAAAGACAATTGTTAATTACAACCACTTCATTCAAGGTTCACAATGCAGGAGTCTGCTGAAAACAGAAACGAGTGACCCAAATAGTTCTCCCAGGATATAGTCTGTAGCATACAGCTCTAATTGTTTAACTTAATCCTTGTTCTTTTGTAATCTTTGTTCAAATGTAAATTGCATCTGGCAGAGATTCAGAGTGCGGAGTATCTGATTTATGGAGATTCTGTTGATCTCCATAAATACAAAATGACAAACCACTGCTTCCTCACTCTTGAGTGAAAGAAAGGAAAGCTGAGAGCAAGCTGATTCTCTTCAAGAGAAGAATGGGGATTTGAATAATTCTGAGTGCAAACTTTGTATCTGATTAGAGGTATAGAAAATTGAAAATGTATGAATACGAGGATGTACGTGCTGTTACAAAAGTATTTGTTAATAGATTACCAAATCAAGCCCCATGATTATGGACTTCACTGTTAAATTCACCTTTGCACCCTCCGTAGGCCCAATAGACAGCAGAACATGGGCAGAGACCCACATTCCTTTCTCGACCCTCTTTGCTGGATGAGTGCTCCAGCAGAATTTCAATAAAAGCATTATTTATTCAACAATTGAGAATCTGAAAATATTACAAAGCAATAACTATCCTTCACTCTTAGGAATGTAAATTTGTTTGCTTAACAGTCTTCTAATACACTTTTTTTTAATTGTGCCTTTAAAAATCCTCATAAAACATTAGTTAGAAATATTCAAAAAGTGTGACCACTCAGCTAGAAAAGCTTCTAATTACTAAAGACTTATAAAATCTTCACAAGTTTAAATATCATAAAAGAATTTTCAGAAAATGCTAATGTCTGTAAATGACCAAATAAGTGGGAGAAAAAGGAATGCAATTCCAAACTCTTCAAGTGCCTCTGAGCAGCTGCACCTACCTACAAGCCCTTACCACACCATCAGTCCTGTGTAAGGGTCAGAAGGCGCTTGAGTAGGAGCAGCTCTCACCTCCTCGAATCCAACTGACGTCTCCACACATGGGAAAGGACTCGCCCCTGATCCCCCTTAGCAAGTAAGCCGAGACTGCAATCAAGAGTCTGGCTTTCTACTTGCTTTTATTTAAATTTAACAACGCTATTCTACCAATTCACTTCTGGTTCCTTCCATTTTCAAAAGGCTCCAATGAGTAACTGATGGGGCAAAGTTTTATGTGGGCTTTGTCCACTAAAAGTTTCATATGGCTACCCCAATATGGACACATGGCCAAATTTACATACACAATAAGTAAAATCTACAGATAAACTTGAACAAGTGCTTTTCTTGAATACATACAAAATACATTCCTATGTCATATGTAATACAAAAAATATTGACCACTTCAGTGTCAATATTTGTATATGCACTGTAATAACAAAACTTGACCATCAAATTGATGGGCTAGAGGGGTATTTAGGAGATTGTACAGCACACTTCTGGGCATGGGGTGTGACCTCAGGGATGATACCTGTCCCTGACCCCTTCCTCTGGGGTTCTTGCCCTACTCTCTGCTTCCCAGGTGACATGAGTTGAGCAGCTTTCTCCACCACGTCTTTCTACCATGATGCTTCTGCCTTGGAGCTGTCTCACCATGGACTGAAACTTCTGAAACTATGAACTAAGATAAGCCTGCCCTGTAAGGTGTGGTGTCACATATTCTGTCTCAGCAGCAGGAATTGCCCTCTTTATTGCCTAAGGACAACCAAATTTACTTCAACATATCAATATTGTCTTTTATATTTAAAGATAAGCTTGGTGTGGTGGTGCACACCTGTAATTCCAGCACTCAGGAAGCTGAGACAGGAGGATCACTGAGATGAAGGCCAGCTGGGACTACATAGTAAGACTCCATAGTGAGTCTCAACATTCCCCCCAGATTAAAAAAAAAAAAAAATTTAAATAAAGATAATGGTACTGATTGCTGTCCTACTATATAAGTTTATCTAAAAAGACTACCATATTTTCCAGATAGAAACAAAGTCTTAAAAGTCTAACACTGTTTAAAAAACAAAAAAAGCCTAACATTGCTTTAAATTTTATAGTCTAGCAGTTTGATGGTAAGACAACAAACAAAGCAAGCTGGCGTAAGTTTGAAGTACCAGGTTGTGCTTCAAAAACTCAACTGTTAATCTCTTTAATACTTACATCTTCATGAAATATAAGCCTCATTCACAATGAGGAAACTGAGGCTTCAAGGGAGAGGTAACTTGCCTAGAATCACACTAAGGTGAGGAAAAGCTGGGACTGAAGCTCAATGTTATCAACACCCATGTATCTAACCATTGCTCATACTACGCATACTTATAGACAGGTCCACTGAAGTCCAGAAAACTCGACTACACGTGTACTTTTTCAAAGATCACCACCATATAGCTGAGTGTCACCTGCTTGTCACCCTGCCTCTTCAAAGTAAACACCACAAAGCCTTACCCAGCACCTACCCTCTCTGCCCAACACTGTGAGAAGGGCCAGGACGGAATCAAACATCTAAGGCATGATTCCAGAGTACAAGATTTACCATCTCATCTGGGAGGCAAGTTAAAGCAGCTTAGGTTGGATTGGGCTTGCCACAATATATAAAGACAGGATGTATCACTAGCCTCTAATAGCAGAGGAGTCCTTGGATCCCCCTCCACCACTTCCTCCTCCTTTCAGTGTCACAAAATTGAACATCACAATGGTTTCACACAATGTTTCAAAAACTTTTAAAAAGAAGTACCCGAAAGTCTCCACCAGGCTTCCTCCAGAAAACATTCCCAGGAAGCATTTCCAGCCGTAAAATAACTCTAAAAGTTGCTGCCAAGCTCAGCTACAGTGGCAGCCTTCTTCTGTCTGCTAGCCTCACACAGGCATGTAAAGCTCTTCACATAAGAGACAGCTGCCTCCTGAGCCCCAGGGCTCCCACCCACAGCCGCAACTACACCCAGAGCACAAGGAGAGACGTCACCCACAGACAACGGGCAGCAGTCCAGTCAACAGCCCTTGGTCTTCAGGCATGTTATTTTTATTTTCTAGCCCTCCAAGTTCTTCAAACCAACTAAACTTCTCAAAAGATACTGAAAGAGCCTATGAGAACTTCTCTAATAATTCTTCTTGGAATTCCACTACTCTTAGCAGAAATACCTTTTCACATCACTGTACTTGCAGAGCATGTTTGGAAAAGCACACATCCATCTACGGACCTGGCAAAAATTGGACATATCAGACTTCAGAGTATCTGAAATTGCTAAGTAAAACATCTATAAATATCCAAGTACATATTTTGATACTTATAACATTAGTTCATAAGCTATAAATAGTAAAAACTATTCTATAAATGTAGTACAGCTGTTATTTAAATTTTGAAAGGCAGTGACTACAACAATTGGGTATTCTCACAGCAATTTATTTTTTCTAACAACTATCCTTGTATTTCAAATGAGTCCATTTTAGTCAAGGTTCCCTTTGAAAATACAATGTGATGTTTTCACTTAATTCTTAGTATACAACTTAATGTCATTTACCTGATCTATTGTCAAGGTGTTTTATTCAACCAAACACAATGGGTTTTCATCACTATTCATTGTCTTCAATATTTAAAAATCCAATTATAATATCATGTGGACAATATTAAAATTTTGGTATCATTTATTTAAAAAAAAAATCAGTCTGTAGCTTTACACAGGTCATTGTTTTAGGAGTCACTGAAGCCTTACTTTCCATTCAGTGTTCCACGCAAGCCCCTATGCAAGGTATACAATGACAAGCAAGTCTGGCAAGATGCCTGAAGCTTCCTCAGAGCTTCTAGAGACACCTGCAGACACTAAAGAGCCTGCCCAGGAAACACAGTGCACCCTGCAAGCCACGCTCTCACATGCACACGCTGACTGCTCTTCGTCAGCTGTGCTACACTACATTTGGAAGCTGCAATACAGAACATTTTACAAAACATTTATTTGCCACCAAAAATAAGACTCTCAGAACACCAGATGTTTCTTTGTATGAACACAGACGAGTTAAGAGCTGGAAAACAGGAGAGGAAAGAATTTATTCTTAGAAAAATAAACTGGGTAGAAGCAGGCAGTCAGTGTAAACAATGCTAAACAAGATGGTCTGGATGCCTTCTGTATCAACAAGTTGAGAGGAGCATCTAGAGGCAGTGGAGATGATTTTCAATTGTATTTATTAAATTTTCACTTTTACCTAAAAACAAACAAAGTTAGAGAGAGCTAACAGATTTCTTCATTCCGTTAACTGTCAGGTCCTACCAGCTCTCCCGGAGAGATGGGGCTGAAGGCTGGAAAAAATTGTATCATGCATTCATTTAGAATGAATTAGTGATTCCTGGACTAGTGGAAAACCTTTAGAAGTTAAAAGTTGCCAAAGAAGTAAAAATCATAAGAAAAGAGTGTGAGTCACTGAGAAAACTCTCTTTAGAAATTAAAAAAGAAAACATTCTTGAGATTGGGAGCCATGAGAAATACTTTTGGACTTTGTTTTGACTGGAAACCTTAATGGACCTGTCTCTGGGCATTCATGTCTATTGGCAGCTGTTTTTCTTTTTTTTTTTTAGGGAAGGGTCTGCAGAGTGTTCAGGGTCTCACTACTAGATTGCATTCATAGTGATCTGCCTGTTTACAGCCTCCCAAGAGCAGGGATTTCACCACCATGCCCAGTATCAACTCCATCTCAGTGGGACTGAACCCCCAGTCCCTGTGCCTGCTTGCAGGCACTTTAATCCACTGAGCTTTTTGGCCGGCCCTGGTGGCTCTTAATAAATGAATTAAAAATAACAGTGCTAAGCTTCAAAACCAAGAGGCCCTCTGCTAAGCAAACTTCTCTCCACACACTAACTTTTTTCCTTGTGTGCTCTAAATGTGCTTTTGTGCATACCATCAGGTTGGTCAACAAGTCCCACAGTCACATCATACAGTAATATATTCAACATTACTATGTGAAAGGGCTATCAGTTATAGTTAGAGGGGTGCTACTGGGCAGTGGCTCCCTTTCTCAAGGAAATACATATTGGTCTATCATCTCTCAGGAAAAGGTGAAATTTCTAGGGTGATCCAAAAGGATCATGGTGGCCAGGCATGGCAGTGCACGCAAGCACTTGGGGTGCTGAGGAGGATTACTGCAACTCACTTTGTGCCAGTCTGGGGCACAAAGTGAGTTCAAGGCCAGCTTGAAATACACTACAAAACCCTGTCTTGAAAAGACAACAACAACAGTAAAAACAAAAACAAACAAAAAAAAATTTAAATGTTTGAGAATTTCAACAATCCCTATGATCTTAGTCTGCCTCCATGGCCATCTCCATTTCCATCTCCCTCTCCCCCTCTTCCTCTGCTTCTGCCTTCCTTTCTCCAATGCTAGAGATGACGTCAGGGTCTTGAACATGCTGGGCAAGTGCCCCACCACTAAACCACATCCTCGAGAAATATTCTTTCTTGTTATCCCTCTGAGATATATTACCAGGAGAATGAAAGAAAGTGAAGAATTGCCCCCATCATACACATAGTGCATGGGAGATAGCAAAGGGAAGGAGCTTGGGAGAAGTGCTACGATTTTATCACGAAGCAGTAAGCTCAGAGTGCAAGATGAGCATCTCCAAACTGAGGTCTGAATTACATGCTTCAAAATCCAAAATCTTGGGATCCCACAGGGCCTTCCTTACACATGCAAAGACATACTCTACCACTGAGCCAGCCTAATATGAAACTTTTGAGTGTAAACAGGATACCATCAATGGAAAATTCCACACCTGACTCCATGTGATGTGAGCTGTAGTCAAGAGACAGAAACACTAAGAACACAGTGCCATATAAAGTTACTCCAGACTGTGTGCATCAAACACATGCAATAGAAGTTAATTTCCTGTTTAGACTTGGATCCCTCCTCCCAAGCATGTGCAAAGATTCTGAAGTCTGAGAAAGCTGGGGCTCGGAGCATGTCCCAAGCATGTCAGATAAGGCAAACTCACACTGTACTGGCCTTTCTGACCTTTTAACATCTTTGAATTGGGATGCATATTCAAGGTTTAATGGCTCAGCTAGCAATAGCTCTGCTTCCTTTTGAGGCACCTACATCAGTGTGTCTCATGACCAACAGTATTTTTAGATGTAGTGAAAATATGGTGATAGTGGAGAACAAGCTTGAAATGGCCACAAAAGGTCAAGCTTTTCCTTCATCCACTGAAATATCAGCAAGAAGTAAGCCATGAGATTACAAAAAATAAAAGAGCAAAGGCAAGATCTGTAAAGTCACCTGGTGAAAGAGATAATACAGAGGTCACTAACCACCAAGATGAACGTGGCCAGATGAGGCAGGAGCTGGAGGGGCAGGAGCAAGTCCACTTGGGGACAGTGGGGCAGCACCAGCCTTCTGTACCTGGCCCTGCCCTTGGAACAGCTGCCACAGTGATGCCTTGGCTGTGTCTGGAGGTCCTTCTCAGTCACCAAGGGGCAGCCCAGCCACAGTGCCTGGATGAGCTCCTGGGGCCTCTCTGCTATCCCTCTGAACTTCCTCACGCCCTACACATAACACAGCCAATCTACACCTTTCTGCTTAATTAAAATCTTCCTAACGCTTGACTCAAAGATGATTTCCCAATTTGGTCTGGCTTATCAATGATAACGTAATTAACAGAATCAAGTTTCAGTCAGCAACTAGTCCTAGGGCTTCTTATAAGGATGCTTTTGATATAGGGCATATGATATGGGGGTGATATAGGAACTCCAAACAATTCAAATAACGTAAGGGAAATGTAACGCACAACCTGCTAAATGTCTGATAAGTTTGCATTCTCTAAAATGGAAGGATGAATTCTAGGAACAACAGAGGTTAAGAGTATGAAGTATTGCTGGGCATAGTAGCACATGGCTGTAACCCAGTGCTCAGGCAGCTGATACAGTGGGAGGATCACTGAGTTGAGGTCAACCGGGCTATATACACAAGTTCAAGGCCAGCCTGCACTACATAGTGAAACCCTAACCCCCCCCACCAAAAAAAAGGGTAGGAAGTATTTATTGAAAGAAAGCTGTATAAAAAGGACAGATGGAGGTCCTGAGTAGGGAGCCCAGGATCCTGCTTCTCAGGGAAGTTTTATAGAGCAAACCCATGAAGTAAGGTGAGCCTAAGGCAGGACAAAACTATGGTCAACTAATGAGATTTCAAGGGCTTAGGTAATATTGAAACAAGAACTTCCTGTGAAGGAATGGGCTGGGGAGGTTTGATCCCCCACACAAGGTGATTGACGGTTATTTAGGGCATCGGTCACTGCTGCTCATCGCTAGGGGCAGAGGGTGGGTGTTGTCATTTCTCTACCCAGAAGCCTGACCCTCTGTGAATGTGCCTCCAGCCCTAGCTGTCTTCTGTACTGATGTCTTCAAGGGCCCTGATTACCAATAATATTTCTAAATAACTTAGCTGTCTATAACAGTTTGATTCTATTATTTAGACTGGAGTCAGGGACATAGCTCAGGCACAGTACCTGCCTGGCAAGGGTAAGGTTAGGAGTTTAATTCCCAGTACTAAAAAACAAACAAAGAAAAAAATTAGGCTGTAGGTATATCTGTCCACTTTCCTAATATCCTATAAGCTTAAAGTGCATGAAGATAATCACCATCATCCCTAGACAGAATCCAGTATGAAAGAGGCTTCCAGAGGAGTTCCCTGTCATTAACTACTGTGGCTGGGCTACACAGTCAAAAAGCATCATGGGCTACAGAGGCAGGCAAACTGCTAGAAGCAAGTAAGGGATTATTTACCTTCCCTGCTGCTGATTGATCACTCACATGTCCCACATCCCCAGTGCCACACTTGACAATGCCATTTTCTGGCAAGCCAATGAGTGCTGATGAACAGCTGACCAATTACTAAGGATGATTAGGAAAGAAAAAGCCTTTCCAATTTAGAACAGAAGGTGATCTAGTGCACACCTCAGGCACCTTGGAATAGCTGGGCGATAGGGTGGGAGCTACACAGCCTGGCCCCTTCTTCGCAACCACAGCCTGCAGCTCTTCCTAGACTGCAGCTCTGTCAAGGGTCCCCACCCAACCCTGCTCTCACCCCATTTCCTCTCCTTCCACACCCTGCCTTCTACTGCTCACCCCACTTCCCCATCCTGCTCTTTGCCTGGGTGTGGGTGAGGAGCTACAGCAGCAGATTCTGAGAGCTCAGCATGAGCAAGCACAAGAGGCAGAAGGAGAAGCAAACCCTGTTGGTGTTTCCCTCACTATGAACTCTGGGCTGGAACCATGGCCAAGATGCTTTATATGCACAGGAAAAAAGAAAATGCCAAACACTCCCCACTCAGTCATACGAATGGACAAGGCCCTCAGCATAGTGGGCACCCTGTTATTGTCACTTCCCAGGGAGAGACTCGTGAGGATAGGAGACAGACTTGAGAGGTGTTAGGTGCCTGAACTGACTCCCCTTGATGAACATAATCATTAGGCACTGCATATACGTGCTAAAATAAAAATTTAAAAATATGTGCCGGGCGTGGTGGCGCATGCCTGTAATCCCAGCACTCGGGAGGCTGAGGCAGGAGGATTGTTGTGAGTTCGAGACCAGCCTGAGCTACAAAGTGAGTTCGAGGCCAGCCTGAACTGCATAGTGAGACCCTGTCTCAAAAAGACAAAAAAAAAAAAAAAAAAAATTTAAAAATATGCCAACATTTACTTCTTACAGGTAGACTGGGCATGGTGGCATGTACCTGTAATCCCAGCTCTTGGGAGGCTATAAACAGGCGGATCACTATGAATCTGATCTAGTAGTGAGACCCTGAACACCCTGTAGACCTTTCTCTAAAAAATACTTCTTACAGGTATTCACATACAATTTCTGAATACACATTTTTTTATTTAAATAATGGCCATATACATGGCCAGACACAGGTGAATGCCTGTCACAGGATTTCCCTCTCAACAACATTCACCACACCCACCGCTGCAACGCAGTGTCCTCCAGTCCTATGAGCTGAGACCTGAGATGAAGGAGGCCTGCAGTTCAACACAGCAGGGGTAGTCTTGAAAATGCATACCACATTAAAGATCCATATTTAAATCAGAAATAATCAAGAATCCCAAGACTTAAAAACAAAATCTTCAAACTTTCTTTTTTTAAGTGTTCTGGAAAGAAACTTCCTTTCTTAAATAAGGATGAGTAAGACACAATATTAAAATCCAAATGTGAAAAGAATAAAACTGTAACACTCAGCATGTGCCCTGCACTCCACAGAGGCTGAACCTTAGGGAACTTTACAATAACTTCTGATTCCAGAGTTACAGATGAGGAAACCAAAACATGGGAAGCTAGGGGACTTGCCCCAAGTTTCCCTGCTAGGAAGGGGTAGAATCTAATTCAAACAAACAGCGCCTTTATGTCCTCAGTCCACCCTCTTAGCCTCTATAATATTATGCCACAACAATTGATAATGTTTAATAAATCTATTTGTACCTAGCTGATGTCTACAGACACACTCCACAGGCAAATATGAAATTTCTTTTCAGCCACAGAAAAAGCCATAGCTCACGCCTAGATGGAGTTCCCTAATCTGAAATCCTAAACACTACAAAATCAGAAATACTCTCAACACTGACACAATCTCAAATCTAGGAACCAAGGAGTAAGGATAGAAATTACTTTGGAAAAAAGTAGTTAAATAATAACCTCTTAAGATCTTAAGAAAAAGTAAGTCCCTTAGAATTAAAGCAAACCAGCAATTTTGGAAGATGTACTTCTACATAATTTGCTATCAAAATGTAGCCCAAACTGTCATGCTGGAAAAAGAAATACTATTCTACCAAAACCAGCAACACAGTGGTACCTTGGTTCCAAAATTTCTCCACAATTCTTGTCACAAACCGAGTTGGATGAGAACCAAATCAAATTGAGTGGCTGGGTTCTATGTGGACCTTATGGGGATATTTGATAAGGTTCTTGTCCAGTTCAGTTTTGGACCAGAATCATGGGGAGAATTGAGTTACCACAGTACTTCAAGTCCTCAAAAACCATGAAGTGGCAATCAGCATGCTAATGTTACCTAATTATACTGTAACACTCTGCAACTCTAGATCAAAAAAGTAAGATGTTTAAAACTGAATAAGCATGCTCAAATTTAACACTGTTATCTTGATAAACCTTCCTACCACAACACTCCTCCTGCCTTACACAAGCATCACCCTTAAACAAGTAATTTTAAGGATCTTTTCCAATGAAACTACTAATAGGTTGGGTCTGTTACAAAAAAAAAAAAAAAATTGTATAGTGAAAGCTACAGTTTAACTATATAAATAGAAGTAGGAAGAAAGAATAAAGAGGGAAAACAAATCTAAGAACGCTACTCCACTTAAAACCTTACAATTTCACATGTTCCAGTACAACTCCAAGCTCAGCTGTGATCTTTTATGCACTCTCTACTTAAATGAGATTAGTACGATGGAGACACACAAAAGCACCAATTGTGAGGGCTTGTTTTGTTAAAATCCAGAACAGAACATAAGTGTATTTAAAGGGCTGTTAATCTTTTCAACAAACTACATGTGACTCTCATATGTGTGACTCCTCCAGAGTTTAGGCTAAGCCTGCCTCTTCCAAGTCTGCAGTAGAAGTCTGCAGTGCACGTCCCCTTCTCAGGGCTCCTCTGGGTCCCCCAGAGCACACCATGGTCACTCCTGGCAGGAGCACAGTCAAGGAAGTGCCAAGCTTCCCTCCCCTCAAAGGCTTCCTTCCTGTCCTTATCTTTCCAAAAAAGAAAAAGAAAAGAGAGAGAAAAAAAAAAAGGCCTGAATTTCTCCCTTAGGCGACAGGGCACAGCTGCTGTCCTCAGGCCTCTGCCAGCAGCAAAGCTCATCACACCTACAGGCCAGACTCTGGATCCTGCCTTCACATAAGGGGAACAAGACAGAGGGAACATGGACACAAGGACGGGGACACACACACACACACACAGACATGGGCACACATACACCCAGAGTTCCTCCCACGGTAAAAGCTAGGAAATACTGGTCATCAGCAGGGGTTCAGCAGGGCTGAACAGAACCCTCTGAAAGAAAACAAGCTGCTACTCAAGGAAGCTTTTTGCAATCAGGTCTGGAAATGCCATTTCTTCAGGCTTCCCCTTACATGATTGTGTAAGAAGAACTGCGTGCCTGTGAGGGCAGATTAAATATCACTGACACCACCATCCCCCCCAAAATCCCCAACTGCTCAAGAAGAAAACTACCTGAAAGGTCCAAATCCAGTAACTTTTAAAACATCAAAGGCAGGAAGCCCCTCAGAAACCTGGCTGCAGATAATAACCTCAGATATCTGGAGCTGGGGGCTGTCTCATTTCACCAGCACCTTAGTATCAGCTACTGCCCGTTACCAGTCTCCCAAGACCGGCCACCCTGCTCTCTGCTAAGAAGTAAAAGGAAGTTCAACCCACAGCACCCTTTATAAATGTTACCTGTGTACTCTGTTTGACTCAACACTGTATTTAAGCACTGCTGGGATAAATCTGAAAGTCAGAACTTGGACAAATACCTGGCCAACTATATAGCCCAGCCTGCACATGACAGATGAGGAAGTGCATGGCAAAGGTGATCCCTCAGTGGCTAATTTGAAGACCAAGTCTGTGGCAAGCCCCAGCAACACCCTGCATTCCCACACTTCCACTACACCATGCTACTTCCTTTTCCACAGCCCAGAACCCCAGGGCTCCTGGGATCACAGGTCTGTTATACGACCTCAAGCAGGGAAGCAAACCTGTGCTTCACAAGGAGTCGGTGGCGTCAGGGGCAAGAACCAGCGACACCCAGCCCCTAGATGACTTAGGTAATTCCTTCCACCCCACTTTGAGTAAAAACAAATGGTGAGCAGTATTCAACTAGACACAGCTGGCTGGACAGCCTTTACATTGTGAAATTAGTCTTTAACCCAGTATATTAAACTAGGCCAGTGGTTTTCAAGCTTTGCTGCTCAAGAAAATCAAGTGCCAAGCCTGCAAGTATAGAAAGACAAAAAACACAATTTAGTTAAGCCTTCATAATCTGCAATAATTGTTGAAAGTGGTAACTCTCTTCAACGTCCAACCAGGTCAAGCCTTCAGTGGGGAGTGAAGTTTTATCTACTGTATCCTGTCCAAATTACCGACCCACCGAGCCCTGGAGCATAATTAAATGGTTGCTTCAGACAGCTAAGCTTTGGAGTAGTTTATTACACAACTACAGTAACTGAGACATCTGGGAAGCTGCGTGACAGCTCCAATGTCCAAAGTGTACTGCAGCCCCAGAGGCCAGGACCTCTGGGGGTGGAAGCCAGGCACCTATTCTGAAGACCTCGAGTGACTCTACCCTGTGCCCAGACCTCCACTGCTTAGTACAGTATCCACCTGTCACGTGTAGCTGCTCAAAATTTAATTAATATAAAGCTTAAAATTCAGTCCTGGGTCACATGAACCACACAGCAAGCATTTACTAGTCACATTAGGCTAGTGACTGTCATAAGGGACAGCAGAAAGACACAACTTTTCCATTATTACCAAAAATTCTGCCAGACATTGCTGTTCTAGATCAGCGGCTCCTCACCATGAGTCCTGAGCTCCACGCATCAATACGCTGAGGAAACTGGATAGAAACACGGGTTTCCAGGCCCAGCCATGGCCTCCCGAGTGAGCACCTTTGGCGATGGCCTTCCAGGTGACTCCCAAGCACACTCAGGTTTACAAGTGAGGCAGAAATGAGAGGACAGAAGCTCTTGCTGCTGCTCCACAAAATGGCTGTTCTGTGTCTCTCTCAGGCATCAATCTAAGAAGTGTTGACTTTTAATCTCATTATAGTGAAAGAGAATAGTTTGTATTATCATGCAATTTCAAAGATAGGCTTTTGGGGCCAGGGAAGATGGCTCAGTGGAATAAGGGCTTTCAGGCAAGCACAAGGGCCTCAGTTCAATCCCCAGGTTGGGGGATTGAAACAAAACAAAGACAGGCTTTCATAGTAGCAACCTTGAGAAGAAATGCCTTTCAATTAGTAAACAAAAGACTATTTTAAAAAATGCTATTTATAATCATCAAGAAAACCAGTAACTCTGAACATATAGAAAATATTAAAAATTACAAAACTTCCCAGATCATATTCAATTATTAAACTTAAAATTGTGAAAGCTATATAGCATGACAAAATATAAATGGAATTTTTTTTTTTTTTTTTTTTGTACTGGGAATCAAACTTAGGACCTTGCACTTGTTAGGTAGGCACTTAAGCCAGTGAGCTATTTTCCTGGCTAAGAATTTATCTATGAATCTTTTCTTGGACAAAATATAAATGAGAGAAAAGCTAAACACAAGATTGTAACTAAAACTATTTAACATGTGCTGGGGCAATAGCTCGGTGGTATAAGCTTCTGTCTGGAGAGCATAAATCTATGTCTTCAGGATGTCTACTGTCCTGTTGTTTTGTTTTGTTTTGTGTTAATTCTTTTGATAAAGGGCCTTGCTACAAAGTTTGGACTCATAGTGATCCTTTTGTCTCGGCCTCCCCAGTGCTGGGATTACAGACGTGCACCACCACGCCAGGTGGCTGACACAGCAGCCTGGTATGCAATACTGAGGATTGAACTCCAGTCCTTGTGCTTGTTCGATCCCCAGTACTGCATGCCATGCTGGCCCCATGTGTGCTGAGCTGACACTGGGCATGGTGGTGCACACCTATAATCCCAGCCCTGGGGAGGCTGAGACACGAGGATCACTACAAGTCTGAGCTGGGTAGCGAGACCCTGTACCAGATAGAGAGATAGATGAATTTTTTTTTTTTTTTTTTTTTTTTTACTTGGCGGAACCGGTGATTGAACTCAGGCCCTTGTGCTTGCCAGGGTAGAGAGATAGATGGATGGACAGATGGATAGATAGACAGGATAGATAGATTAGATTAAAAAAAAAAAAAAAAAACTTCTTAAAAAATGAAGATATTTAATACAATGCTATAGGGGCAGGGTCAATCTTAAGGGAAAAGTTAGGAAAAACGCTTGGGAGAACAACGACTCTCCTCTGCCTCTGCATTTCTGCCATGCTCCTTGAGGCAAAAGCAATTTAGCATGTTGAAGAATTTGTTTCTTTAAAGATGCAATCATGTTTTGGTATGAAAGTCCTACTGCAAAGACAGCGTGGTAAGAACAGGCCTACAGAGCACTGGCTCCCTCCCTGAAGTGCTCGTCTCATAGTGATCTGAAATCGTCACTGGAGTTCATCGAATGCTGCGGCTTGCACAAGGAACTCCCCGGTTCTTGTACTCCTAAATCCTGTCTACAGGATTCTCCTCTCTACTTTTGCTGAACTTTAAATTTACAATCAAATAGAAGAACTATGCATTTGTACAAAATGATGTGAAGACCTGCCTCATCTGAGCATCTGTGTTTATGTTTAGCTCCCGTCTAGTTGTTGAGTGTTAAGAAGCCAAATATAGCAATTTCCTGGAAGGATTTCTTTTTACATTTGTAAATACATGTTTTCAAAAATAGTTTATAGAATGAGTTTCCTTTAAAAGGCTTCTAAGTCCCACAACTTGATTGTTTTAACATGTTTTCATACAAACTTTAGCATTACTCTGCTGCCAGGAAATTTCTTACACTGTCAAATTACAAAGTAATCTTTCTGAGTGTTGTGGTTGCTTTCTCTGCTATTTTGTTGCCCTTGAAGGTAATGTTCTGAAAACTCCTTGAAGTTCTAGCAACATAACCACCTGCTCCATTTTCCCTGTGGGAAAGACCTAAGAAAGGGTAATTTTGCTTGTATAATTCTGAGAAATCTGTTTCTTCAGAATGCCTACTGTCCTGTTTTTGTTTTGTCTTAATTCTTTTGATAAAGGGCCTTACCACAAAGTTTGGACTCATAGTGAACCTCCTGTCTCAGCCTCTTCAGTGCTGGGATTACAGGCGTGCACCACAGGGCAAGTGGCTGACATGGCAGCCTGGTATGCAGTGCTGAGGATTGAATTCTAGTCCTTGTGCTTGCCAGGCAGGCACTTAGATGCTTAGACCGCTGAACTTGAACTAACTCCCCAGCCAGGATACCTACTGTTTTCAGAGAAACTCGTTCTGTGAAGTTTCTAAAAGACATTGTTGTAGGCAGCTGAATTAGATAGAAATATTATAGTCAATCAAACAGGGCCAGGCTCTCAAGGAGACAAGATGGAAGACAAGGTGGCTTTGCAACTTGGAAGAGACAGACACTCCCTTACAGGCCATACCTTAAAAACAAATACAGCTACATACTTCTAGAGGGAGGTGTAGGAGAGATTGATATTTTAAACAGATATCAAGTAGAATAAGCGCTTGCCTCACAAGTGCAAGGGCCTGAGTTCAATCCCCGATTCTGTCAAAATAAATAAAAAATTAAAAAAAAAAAAAAAACAGGTATCAATCACCTTGAAAGAGCCAAATGAGTCACTAGCCAGATCCTAAACAGGAAGAGACCCTATCCCTTCCAACTCCCACCAGGAAGAGACCCTGTCCCGTATTCATGCCTGCTTGCTATGTGACTTGTTTCCCCATTTGGTCCTGGGTATAATCAACTTTACCTGAGCATTGGTGCTTGCAATCTCATTGGCCGACCATAGTTTTGTACCACCCCACATCCGCCTAAGTGAGTTCCCATATTCTTCACTTTAGCCCCTCATGGTTTTGTCCTATAAAAATAACCTGAGCCGGGCGTGGTGGCGCAGGCCTGTAATCCCAGCACTCGGGAGGCTGAGGCAGGAGGATTGTTGTGAGTTCGAGACCAGCCTGAGCTACAAAGTGAGCTTAAGGCCAGCCTGAGCTGCATAGTGAAACCCTGTCTCAAAAAAGAT
>PVKA01020264.1:0-18958 GCA_004027165.1 Ctenomys sociabilis | reverse complement strand
AGGTCAGGTTGGGAGTTTCACTTCCCTGTATCACTTGACATGGGTAACCAAGCCTTCCACTGATCTCCACTTCATTTTGCCAGAAAAAGCTAATTGGAAAATCTGGTATCATTCTGAAAAGTTCTTATGCCATTTTCTACAACCCAGAAGGTACACGCCTCTTAAATTAAAGGGCAATTTCTTAACTAAAATGCTCAAATTGATAACACAGAAATAGGATTCAAAGTTACATACACACACACTTTGTCCTAACCATAAGTAATTATCTCCATGGATGTGGGTAACTGGCTGTTGTGTGCAGCAGCCAATATGTGCAATTCTGGCATTTATCTGTATTCTTTCAAAAAAGACAATAATTTTTACTTTTACTGCCACAAGCTAAACGGAAAAGGGATTTGACAAAAGTTGTAAGCAATATAATAACAACTGCAGAGAGAATTTACAAACCACTTTGTGTGGTGCGAACTGTTGAATGTAAGCATTAAAAACACAAAGATAAATCACATAACCCTGACAAAAAAAAAGAGATATATTTATGTAGATATGCAGGATAACTTAGATAATTGTATTGCTGATTTCTGCTGGTCTATTGAAAGACACAGTTGATGCTTAATTTTTTTTTAATTTTTAAAATTTTTAAAAATTTATTTTTTCTTCTCCAACTAATTTGAAGATAACATCATGCAATACAACAGCCATTATGGAATTCCTATTACTTTGTTTAATGAAATTTCATATCACTTTTAATGTTTGTTTCCATTTTGTGTTCTCTAAAAACAAACAAACAAAAAACTTGTCCTACACAAACCTTAGTCTAGATGATGCTACATCTGAGGAAGATAAAAGATACTGGAGCAGTATCTTAAAAAAAAAAAAAAAAAAAATCACTACTAACTACTGATGCAGCCAAAATTATTCTGTAACTATCTTAGAAACATGAGACACAGAAAAAACTTGGGTGTAGGGTAGAAAGAGATCAAATAAGAAACTAGCACTACTAATTCATCTTAGGGAATAAGTAGAGAAATTCCTAAAGAATAAACTAAAGTCATTAACGGTGATTACTCTGAGAAAGAAATAAAATGTTCCTGTTTTGATGTTTGTTTTCATAGCCTTCATAAAGCTACCTTACACTTTGAAGTCAGGCATGGTGGTGCATACCTGTAATCCCAGCACTACGGAGGCTGAGGTAGGAGGACTAGCCCAGGTTCAAGGCCAGCCTGGGCTACAAGGAAAGTTCAAGGACAGCCTGTACAGAGCAAAACCTTGCCTCAAATTCTCAAATCAAAAACAACAACAAAAATTACATTACAATAGCTTCAAAAAAAAAAAACAAAAACAGCCCAGACTCTAATAAGGCTATATTTTTCTAATTGTAAGTCTGGGACTCATTACTGGGTTATAAAATCAGTAAGTTACAGTTAACATTTTAAAAATGGATTAAAACAGAAAACCATAGAAAATCAGGAAAGCACTGCATACAGTTAAGAGCATATTTCAATGAACTTTCATAAAACCTTTATACACAACTCATAGGTTCATAATATAAACGAAGACTATAATCACAATAATTTTAAATCATCACTTTAAAATGCATGGCATTATCATGGCTACTCTTATTTTTAAATAAGATTTTTATGTACCTTTCTTTTAAAACAAATTGAAAATGTTTACAACTAATATATACTATTACACTGTAATGTTCCTTAAAATCCCACAGTATCAGGCCTGAAGAATGCACATCCCAGGGTCAGTGAAATCTAATCAACTCTGCAATAACCCCAGAGAGAAGAGTAAGAACACAAAAAATAGAATGAAGTCCCTAAAATGATCCCCTCTTTTTGTACCAGGAATCAAACTCAGGACCTTGCGCCTGCCAGGTAGGTACTGTGCCACTGAACTACATACATCCCTGGCCCCCCAAAATGATTTATTGATTTTTTTTTTTGCCGAACCGGAGATTGAACTCAGGCCCTTGCACTTGCCAGGGAAGCGCTTATTCCACCAAGCCATCTCCCCGGCCTCCCCAAAATGATTTATAATGTGAATATTCTTGCTTCTTAGATGATTTATTGTTCTAATTTAATATAGCTTTCACGAATTTTAAGCTTTAGGGGCAGCCTACTTGGGACTCCTGTCTCTTTTCCAGATAAAAGCTTTCTTTCCTCAATAAATATATTCTGTTCTTAACTTCTGTTGTTCCCAGAATTCATCGATTTTAAAGACACACAAACTCATACTGGACATCTAGCAGGTTAGAAGTTTCTTTCCCCTATATCATTCGGAGATCTTCCACCAAGATCACTGGACAAGGAAAGAGTTTGTTTCTGTTTCAGATTCTGTATTGGGACTCATTTAAGTAACAACCATCAGGCCAGGTGTGGTGGCAAAAGCCCATAATCACAGCACCTGGGATGCTGAGGCAACAGGACTGCCTGGAGTTCAAGGCCTGCCTGGAGCTCCATAAACAAGTTCAAGGCCAGCCTGGGGCAACATAAGCAAGTTCAAAGCCTGCATGGGGCTACAGAGACCCTGTGGCAAAAAACACGAACCTTCAGATCTATGACGACCCTTTTAACAGAAGGAACCATCCTAGCAGCCTTTGGAATGGAAGGTAAAGAAAGTTTGGAAATAGTCTTGCAACACACAGGGCATAAACTGGAAACTAGGCATGCACTTGACCAAGAGGCCGCTCCCATCCAGCAGACCCCCCACTGCAACACACACTGCAAGGTATACTGCATACCTTGTGGTATGGAAAAAACAGGCAGGAAGTTAGAAAAACATTGATACCTTTTTAGTAAAGCCCTATATGTGGTGACTCTTTTCATTTTACTTAAGTTTAATGTGCGTGTACTTTGGATGCTAGCCTCACCATTCACTCACATAAAACAGGGAACTCCCATAGGAGGCAAGTTACATTATGTTCTACCTATGACAAAGCTTCACTTACCAATAGTCAGAAGGACTGAATCCATAAGCCAAAGATCTATATTTTTAAAAACCACCACTATTATCCATACTGAATGTGGAGAATGAATGAGTTTTTATATACTAATATTGAAAGACCCCAAAGACTCTTTTTTACTATATACAAGCAAGATATACTCATTTGTAAGTGTATGTAGGCATGTGTATACACATGTATGCATGTGCATGAGAAACAAATGAGTTTGGTTACTACTTTGCATGAGGTAAGAGGATGGAGAAAGTAGGGAGGAAAGCAAAGGCAAGAAAAAGGCTTTCACTCAGTTGGGCAAAGTGGGGATTTTCATTCCACCCCTAACCTCAAGCAAATTGCTTGCTCCCACTTCCTACTCCACATCCCACATTCAAACACACAATCACCCAGAGGTAATTTGTGGAAAATGCACTTTCACTTTTCTCAACAAAGGACTTTCACCCCATCTTGCAAAAGTGAATATACCCCTCTGCACTCACAAGGCCAGCCCAAATCCCCAAACCTGTCCCTGCGGGCTGCCAAAACGCTGGGTGCATTGCCGCATTGCTGCCACCACAGGGTAACAGTCACTGAGCTCCAGCTATGCACTAACCAGTACCTGCACTCAGGAAGCTCCAAGCCTCCAGGGCGAGAAAGAAGAGGCCACAGGGAATGTCCAAAGAATACAATAGGTGAAATAGCAGTACATACCTGAGCAACTGCTACATTTAAAATTTTTCTCTCTTTCTTCCCACAACGCTAAAGTAAGAGCCTCTGGGGCAGGCGAGATAGCTCAGCAGACTAAGTGCCCTCTTAGGCAACAACAGGGATGGGGTTCTATCCCCAGCACCACATGCTGCTGGCCCCTGCCGCAGGGTACACAGAGCTGGCCACCAAGACTGACCACAGAGGCACATGCCTGTAATCCCAGCCCTGGGGAGGCTGAAAACAGACAGCTCACTATGAGTTGGATCTATACCAAGGACATACAAATTTTTCAAAAATAAAAATAATAAAATAAGAGCTTCTGGCCCAAGCATTGAATCTGCAGTTATCTTTGGATCCCCTGCACCAAGCATGGCACTCCCATGAACTTTATAAATGTCTCCTGAGTAGCAATGCAATGGAATTTCAAGAAATAAATCACACTGGATGTAATGTTTCATAATGGTGAACACATACACGTGTCAGCTATTAATCTGGACCTAAGCACTATATTTTAATCCTAGAATTCCAGCACCAAAACAAACAGCTTCAACCTCAGAAGCCTGGTCCTCACTATGCAGTCTTGGCATTGATTCTATAAAGACCAAAAAATACAAAAGCTAAGCTTTTCTGCTTCTTTTCCTGGAAGTCAATATACTCTCATTATTTGTTTTTACTGGTGAGATGGAAAACATCCATCCAGCAACCCTGAATTTCTATCCATGATTAGCCCATTGGTAATTTCTTGGAACTTTCAGAAAAAAAAAAGCAATTTTCAATTTGGCAGGTTTGCCAACATGTGTTTCAAACCTTTGACTTCTAGGTATGAAAAACAGTAACATTCCCGTTATTTCACTCATTTCCCCTTCCCTGCTCTGAGCTCTGTCCAAAAGCAAATGGTAGAAACCAGTAGCAAATATAAAACGAAGAAAGCATTGCTGCAATTAATCACCCTAAAGCCCAAAGGAGGAACTGTTTCTATTTTGAATGTAGCCTTCCTTGCTGTAAGGAAAAGCTCCCTGAAGAAATACAAAGCCAAGAGGCGTCATGAAAATCAAAATGCACGTGGGGCCTCTACCCTTGCAAAGATAGTAATTTTAATCTACAAGCAGCAAAAATGCCTTCATTCTCCTTAGTTCATCTACAAGAAGCACGGCCTGGCCAAGTCCCACAGAAAGGGCCCACACACCACACAAGCAGCAGCGCTGGCATAAGGGCTGACATGAGAACACCCCCACCCCCTTCCATGCTATTTTTATAGCTCTACATAAGGGACTATACCAACAAGCAAGCCAATTGGGTAAATCCCCAAATCGCGGTAAAAACCTTTACTTAAGAGACTAACACAGCAGCCCTAACAGTGATCAACTGAATATTTGGCTTTTGGGACCAACTGGCCACAGTTATCAATTTTATTCAAACTCCACAAAATGAGATCTGTTATCTCTGCGCAAGTGACAAGGCTTCAGAAGCACTCCTCATTTAAGAGCGACAAGAAGCAGGTGTCAAACCAGCTTCTTGTCACAGAAAAAAACAGAAGCAGTAGCTACAAAATAGGACTTAAAACATTCTACCTGTTTCCTAGACTGCTTCAAGAATTTTAACCAAAAAGATTTTTCTGAAACAATGCCAATGGGGGGGAGGGTGCTACTTATTTACTTATTAACATCATGAAATACACTCTCCACACTACTGTAGATGTACCTAAAAATGCAGTATTGTAAAATCATATTTTTAATGTATTTAAAAACACTGCCAGGAGAAATATCCATTACTAAAAAGTAATGCATCACCAATGAAACAGCTATGTCAGGTCACCATAAGAATCCGCCAAGGGTAGCAGGATTGCAAATTAAAAAAGGAGAGGCTCCACACCAAAACGGAAGAATCCCCAGTCTTGCTCCTCACAATTTCATCCTAATTAGTAAATGGCGGGGGAGGACCACATGATTACAGAACGGAAACAGCTGCCCCCTTCAGCAATCAAGTTACAAACGCTGCTTCAGAATAGCTTGGTGAAAAATTCTCTGAAGAGCAAAATTACTACATTGTAGCTCACCAATCAACAGGTGACTTTCAGAAAAGCACAGTCACTTTCAGAAATTAATTTGTAGAACCTCGGGGTTGTTTTTCTTTTTTTACATTTTTTTCTTTTAACAAGCTACTGCATTGCCACGTTGAATGAATTCCAACCGATTTCTTTTGGGAGCTTACCAGAAAAATGCCAAAAATTCAAATTATTTTGGGGCATTTTCCCATACGTTGCGTGGAACAGAGCACAATTAATAAAGATCCAACAGTTACCACTTTTCAAATGCAAATATGTTGCCATCTAGTAAATGCAGCCCCCTTTAAAGAACCCCTCGGCCTCCACACAGCTCAGGGTACTACTTTTGTCTCCTTGAAAACCAAAATTCGCGCATTACATTCAGGCATTATATCAACTCAGCACCACCACCAACAAAAAAATATTTTAAGCGGGTGATCGTGTTCTTGAATCTGCCAAGTCTGTTTTGCACCCCCCTCCCCATCTTACACACAACGTCCTCGAACAATTCTTGTCAAAGAAAGCAAACGTAGAGTGAGGGAAAGAATCACAAGCGCTGAAATTAACGAATAAGGACTTAGCCTGGTCACTTAAGTGGCCACTCCGGGCCTCAGTTTTCACATCTGTAAAATGTAGCCACGGAACTAATGGCAGCAGGGCTCCCTCCCGCGCCCTCGCTCTCTGGGTGGCCCGAACCCCGCAGGGGACACGGCTGACCGTGCTAGCCCCGCCTGGGCGCACGGCCGGACACCGCTCCAGATGGGAGGGGAACCGGGGGAGGGCGCTGGCGGGAGGCAGGGA
Organism: Ctenomys sociabilis; assembly: GCA_004027165.1. NCBI lineage: Eukaryota > Metazoa > Chordata > Mammalia > Rodentia > Ctenomyidae > Ctenomys > Ctenomys sociabilis. Next base: position 12,464 of record PVKA01020264.1, on the reverse strand, counting down.
ACTTGGACGTGCGGCGGTCCCCGCGGGAGCGGGCGACAAACTTGAAGGCGCCTCCTAACAATAGCGGCGCGCCCCCTTCCGCGGCTCCCACCTGCAGGTCGCGCGGCCACCGCTCGGCGCCCGCCTTACCTGTCCCCCTGCTTGGTGTTGGAGGGCGGCGGGTGCAGGACCGTCTGGTTCCCGTCCATCTCCACCACGCACTTGGTGTTCAGCTCCAGCTCTGAAAGCACAGCAGGGGAGCGTGGCCAGTCGCGCCGCGCCGCGCCCCGCCGGTCCCTGAGGCGGCCAAGCCCGCGCCCTCCCGCCCGTCGCCCGCCGCCCGCCGCCCGCCGCCCGCCGCCCGCCGCCCGGAGCGAAGGGACGCAAGCGGAGACTCCTCACCTCGTCGGTTCATGGGCCGAACACGGACGGCAACTTTTACCTTGGTGTCCGACATGTTGGCGGCTCCCGCTCGGCCCGAGGCGGCCCCTCGCGCGCCGCGCCGCCGCCCAGAGCTTCGCGAGGCAGCGCCGGGGCGCGCGGGCCATCCCGGGGGAGCGCGACGCGGGGCGGCCGGCCGGGGAGGGCGCGGGGCGGGGCGGGGCGGCGGGCGGGGAGAGGCGAGGCGGCGAGCAGCGAGCAGGAGAGGCCGCCGCCCGGGCCGCTCTAGCCGCGCCGGCCGCGCCGAGCGCGCAGCACCGCGACCCCTCGCGGCCGCCGGGCGCCGGGCCGCGCCGCCATCTTCGCCCCGTGGAGGCCGCGGCTGAGGCCGGGCTCGGGGACTGGGGGCGCGCCTGGCGCTCGGGGCTGCACGCGTCTCTGGCTCCGCGGGCCGCCCGGAGACCTCGCCGAGAGCCGGAGCGGCGGCCAGTCGGAGCCCCACGCCTACACCGCGCGCGCTCCCCGACGCTCCTCCGCGCGGGAGCCGCGGCAGGTGGGCGGGAGGCGACCCAGAGCTCGGGACCCGGGCGCCCGCTGTCGGGGCCGCTCGGACTGCGGGGTGGGCTTCAGGAAGTGCTCGCGGAGGCGCTGGGAGACGTGCGCGCGGCGACACCCCGCAGTTTAGACCGGGTTGGGTTTGTTGTTTTGTTTTTCCTCCACCTTAATGTTGCTTAAGTCAAGAAACCCGTTCATTCATAAATACGTTCGTTGGAATTTGTGCTTGTGGGCCTACTGTGTGCAGGGCGCTGAGGAGAGAGAACAAGTGTTCGTCATCTTGAACTCCAGAGCCAGCCAGCTAGGGAGAAATGGCGAGCCAAGAGAAGTGTATTTTGTAGTAGACAGTGTGTGGCAGCTGGTAGGAAGGAGTATGCGATTTGGAGACACCAATAGGTGCCAGTTACCACCCCATCTCCCCACCCCCATGCCCCATTGAACCCAGGGCTTGAACACGCTAGGCAGGCACTACCACTCAGCTATACCCTGTCCGGGCCCATGAGCCAGGGAACCTGACTTTATGTGGTGCCTAACTGATGATACTCCTTCTTCATGCCCACTCTCTTACCCACCACTGTCAGCCCACCTCTGAAGGGCCTGTGCGACTGTCCCCTTTCCATTCCTACCGCTGCTAGCCCACTTTTCCCATCCGTAAGCTATTCAACAAATGTGTTTGGAGCATCTGTTCCAGGATAAAGGATCCTGATTATTGCTGAACTCAGTATGCAGAAATCTAGTTCCCTGTGTATCTCCTCACTGTGGCAACCTAGATATGCTCTTAGCTGACTTTCCTAGCTTTATGTTGAATGATGTCCTCTACATCTAGCTTTCATGCTGGTTTTGTATGAAATAGGGTTCTATCCTCTGATCATGCATGCTGCTCTATTGTTCCAAACCATAGAAAAGCTTGTCCTATCTACTGGTACTTCCTACTGTGCCTGGCATTGTTCAGTACATGCAGGACCTCTTCACAAGCAAGATTCAATCCTCATCCTAAGCCATTGTTCTGCAATTTCCACCAGCTGGGAATTACAGGAGCTTAAATTGTATTCCCCAAAGGATACACCAGAGCCTGTGAATCTGACCTTATTTGGAAACAAAATCTTTGCAGAAATAATCAAGTTAAAGAAGATTTGGGAGCCATGGAGATAGCTCAGTGGCCTAAGCACCTGCCTAGGCAAATACAAAGAGTGGAGTTCTATCCCTGATGCCACATGCCATGCTGGCCCTGCCCCAGGTGTGTTGAGTCAGCCACTGAGACTGGGCATGGTGGCACAAGCCTAATTTAGCACTAGGGAGGCTGAAACAGTGTCACTGAAACCCTGTATCAAGTACATAAAATTTAAAAAAAAAAAGATTTAGATACACACACACACACACACACACACATGAAAGCAGAGGTAGATATTGGAGTGGGGCACCTACAAGCCAAAAGATGCCAAGGATTACTGACAGCTATAAGAAGCCATTATGAGGCAAGGGCAGATTCCTCTCTAGGGCCTTCAGGGAGACAGTGACTCTACAGACACTGGATATCTGGCTTTTGCAATAAATTTCTGCTGTCTGACACTACCCAGTGCTAAATTATTATAGTAGTCTTAGGAAATAAATGCAGGAATCACTGAAATTAAGCCCCCTCCCAAATCTTTTTCTCTCTCATTCTATACTAGTTCATGAGAACCTGGAATGCCTAAGGAATTGCACCTTTGGTGTAAAGGCCATGGAACATTTAGTTCAGGCTTTGGTTCTGGAGCCAGCCAGGGGTAGACGCGTTCAGGCATTCTGGGAGTAATTAATTTGGCAACTGTCTCAATGCAGAGGATCACCACAGTCATCCACATGAGACATGAGGATCAACAAAGCCCATGAGAGGGCAAGTGGGTTAGAAGAAATAGATGCAGCACTCACTGTGGAGAGACAAGTGGGCTGACTGAGCCACCAATCAGATGTGAGGACCTAGGGGAACAAAAGATTGTGCTAACTGGGAATGGAACTGGAAGGGTGACAGGCCAGAACCCCACAAATGGACAAGAACAATGAGTCTTAAGGTGAGAGGTGTGTGAGTAAGTCAGTAAATACCGTGTCCCTTGGCTCTTTGTAGAGTGGGCTTCTTTCTGCTTTTCCAATCCTCTTCAATGTGAAGTCTTGGCTTATTCCTCATTGTTTCTAAGGAGAATTTACCTAGTGTGTAATCTCTAATGTTTCAAGGTAGGGAATAGTCTTTTTTTTTTTTTTTTTTTTTTTAATGAATTGAACTCAGGATCTTGTGCTTGCCAGGCAAGCACTTATTCCACTGAGCTATCTCCCCAGGCGCTGGGAATAGTTTTTAAAACATCTTACTTTCACTTATTAGGAATTATATTTTTTAAAAGTCACTTCCTGGGTTCTTAGAGATCTTTTTCTAACAGTTGCCCAAATTGTCATATGTCTTAGTCACTTTGCTCATTGCTGGCTCAAGATACCTAAGACTGTTTAAAAGTGAAATGGTACATTGCAGCTTACAGGTGCGGTCCCTGGCCAGCTGGCTCTGAGGCAGAAATGGCAGAAGCACCTGTGCAGAGGAAATCTCAGCGCTTGCCATCCAGGAAGCAGAAGGAGAAGCGAGCAGCTGTGGGGGATACACCCTTCCAGGCCTCAGCCCAGCCACCTGCTCTTTCAGAGCTGACCCTACCTCTGAGCATGAGGATTTGGGGGATATTTCAGATCTAAATCTTAGCATCACCCATTCTCTGCTTGAATGTCTAGTGGCACAGTTCTCAGCATGGAAGGGGAGCTGGAAACTGTTGATTACTGGTAAAGTTCTGCAATTGGAGAAGCCCCTGTGAAGAAGCAGATTTCCCTGTCGCTTCTAACTGGTGATCAAAGCACTGCCCTCCTAAAGCTTCACACTCCAGTTCTAACTCTTCTGTACATAAAGCCCTTTAGAGTCTTAGATTCAACGATAGTTCTTGTGACCTTCCAAAGATTTGTTGGATGTGCTGTTCTGACTACGATTGTGTAATACATCTCCTCCAAAACATAGCAGGTCCAAACAGCAATCAGAACATCTCCACAGTTTCTGTAGGTCAGGAACTTGGTGGGAAGGGCTCACATGGGCAGTTCTGGCTCTGGCTGTCACAAGATTGCATTTGGATGGTGGCTGAAGCTGGACTGACCAGGCATTTCTCATCCATGGGTCCTCCCAAGTCTTCTCCACAGGACCCTTCTGCATGTCCACCAGATGCCCATATGTTAAAGGCATGGTCTCCAGCCTATAGCACTGCTGGTAGGTTGTGAAACCTTTAGGACATGAGGCCTAGTGATAGAAATAGGGGTACAGCAAGTGTGGCACGGAAGATGCAGTAAGACCCTGTCACTTTTGCTTCCTCACACTTCTGGTCAGAGCAGCTTTGCTCTACCAGGCCCTGCCTACTGTGAGCTTCTGCCCTACCACAGGCCCAGCGGCAGCAGAGCCAGCCAACTGTGAGCCGAAGCCTGTGACACTGTGGTAGAAATAAGCCTTTCCTCTTTACAGGTTGTTTATCTCAGGTGCTTTGGCCCAGTGGCCCAAAGCTGAGTTAGGCTTCCTCACACCTTGACAACTGGGGAGACTTTCTCCTCTTTTACAAATTAATCTTGGAAATCATATAGTATCACTTCTGCCACAGAGGTAGGCCTTCTAGATTCAAGGGGGAAACTACAGCCCCTTATCTCAATGGGAAAAAATGTCAAGGTTTTATTTGAAGAAGAGCATGCAGAGTGGGAGGCATTTGTTACGGCCCTTTGTAGAAAATGCAGGTTGCCTTCTAGTGCATTCCTTTGATGATCCCAGCCATCCTTCTCAGCCACCCAGTGTATTATAATTAAGACCCAGCAATTACAGTCTTGTCTCCCTCTCTCTCGAAGGTAGCCTGCAACAAGCTGTTTAGTCACCGGAATCTGCAGTTCCTTCATGAGTAACAAATGGAGAATCTGAACTCCCACAGGACATGGAATACACCTTTTGAATACCTGCCTGACACATCATGTTCCACTTTTTCTGAGAAGTGCTGTTCCTCCCTGCCCCGCCCTCCACCCCTCAGGGTTCCTCCAGAGCAACCGTTTTGTACTGTGCAGCAGCACTGCCTGGTACAATTGTTTCTGCTATAAACAGCCCATCAGATTCTGCCCTCTGCATATAGGAGTGATGACTGAAAATGTGGCCCCCATGTTCCCCCGTCTGGTTTGCCTTTTGTATTTTCTCTTTCTGAGCAAGAAAAATCTGTGTTGACTCTTCTGGGCTTCAAATAAGTAATTTCCTTATGTGAAAAAAAAAAAAAAAAAAAACAGAATGAGGCCATGATAAGAGTACCTGCTTTCTCTCAGACTTCCACAAAGAGCAAATTGGTCAAGCAATGGCCATGACTCATCCACAAGGCTGACACTGACAAAGGATCTACAAAGTGCGGTACAGGGTTACAGGATAAACCCCGATGGTACCTGACTGACCTTATCTGATAAAAATGTTACATTTCTTGTTATATAGGTCTTGCTTTAACTCGGTCTTAACCACCCAGCAGAAAAGTATAAAAATGGAGGTATAAAAAGTAAAGTCATATTAATATGCTGAGCTGTGAATGGCTGAAATCAACAACTTCTGTGGATAACCTACTTCTACTGTGGACTACTGATCTGTGTTGGATTGTTTTATTTTTTAAATATATATATATATGCAAATATATAAAATTAGTTATCCATGTTTTGAAAATCTGTAACATGTATTATTGTATGTTACCCTGTTTATGTCATTTTTTTCTGTTTTTGCTTCTGTTTTTCACTCTTCAAGTTAAAATACAAATAAATAAATTAAAAAAAAAAAAAAGAGTACCTGTTTTATAGGGCCAGGGCCTTTACAAGGATAGAAAGAGTTAAGGCCTGTGAAATTCTTGCTACAGATTGTGGGCAGTGCCCCCTGAGGCCATTCTAAGAGCTTTGGAGTGGCTGGATGTTGTCCTTGTCACAGGGAGGCCCAGAAAGCTTCTCTGAAGGAAAAGGATCATGAGAGTATTTGTGGAGAAAAGATGACTGTCGGTTTCTAAAAGACTCGGGGGAGGGCTGGCCAATAGCTTAGCTCAGCGGATGGGGGGCCCTGTCCCTGGGGGCATGCTGAGACAGCCCTTGAGACTGGGCGTGGTAGAGCCCATTTGTAGACCCATTTGTAATCCCAGCTCTTTTTTTTTTTTTTCTTTTTGGCAGAACTAGGGTTTGAACTCAGGTCCTTGCACTTGCCAGGGAACCACTTTTTCCACTGAGCCATCTCCCAGCCCTGTAATCCCAGTTTTTGGGAGGCTGTAAACAGGTGGATCACTACACATCTGATCTACTGGTGAGACCCTAAACACCTTGTAGACCCTTCCCTAAAATACAAAAAATAAATAAATAAATAAATAAAAGCCTTGGGGGTTCTAGACCCTGGGTTGCTGTGCTGCAACCCTATCCTGAGAGTCTTTGCAGTGAGGACAGAATCAATTAGAAAAGGGAGGCTAAGCCTGAGAAGATGATGTGTTCAGGGAATAATAGTAGCATTATTTTGTCTGTATGGAGATTATTGATAAATGGTACAAGACGCTACTGACACTACCCTCCTGCCACAGTCCCCTGCAGCAGAGGAATGCTTAGGATTGGCCCGTGCATGATAAGCAAAATGGAAAAGTGAAAGAGCAACACGCTGCAGTGAAAGCATAGAGTGGGGTCATGGAGCTTGGATTCAAGTTCCTTCTCTACCGCTTGTAAACTATGTGACTCTGGTTAAGTCCATTGGCTGATCTCTCAGACAGTGATGACTGTGGTGCATATCTTACTGTGATACACACATACAGGCCAGGGCCTCGCATGTGGCAAGGGTTAAGTGTCATGTAGTGTTGTCATTGTCATCCCTGTTATTCACTACCTTCAATGAGTGTAGGTTGCTCACAGCTGTGTTTCTTAAATTCCTAAGGTACGTCACTGCATAAAATGAAGAGTAGTCCTTAAAACCACCCCATGAGGATAATCCTCCCTGGCCATCTCCTGAGCACCTTGGGAAAGCGGATTACTCGCTGGAGGCCACAGATGAACCTCTTACTTAGCCTGCATCAGTTGCTCTTTAGGCCACTTGGCTAGGAAAAGGTGGAATAGGGTATCAGGGACTTCCCAGGGCCCTTCCCTAGAAAGAGGAAAATCCTAACCTCACAAATTTGGCAACTTCAAGTAATTATTCATCTAAGGTGTCTTCAACTGTAGACGAAGACATCTGATTGGACAGACTTCTTATGAAGAATCTGGAGTTTTCTATTTCACCTATGCTTGGTTTCTTGGTTTTGTGTTCTTTGTTTGTTGTCCCTTATCCCTGCCTATTTAATTGAAGTAATCAATGACAGGAATGTTCTAAAGGCTAGACCAACAGTGATCCATGCCAAAGGGAAAAAAGCTCAGTATAGAGCAAGGCAGCTCTTTTGAGGCCATGGACCTGCTGCCTAAGGGGTAAAGGCCCATCAGAGAGTGGGCCTCACCTGAACAGAGGCCTGTGAAAGCCAACAGCTTCCCTCACAGCACAGCCCAGTTCCCGGCAGCCTTTCAATGCTCTCTGCCACTAAAAACAGCTGATATATCGGGAGGCTGAGGCAGGAGGATTGTTGTGAGTTCGAGACCAGCCTGAGCTACAAAGTGAGCTCGAGGCTAGCCTGAACTGCATAGTGAGACCCTGTCTCAAAAAGACAATAAATAAATAAATAAATAAAAACAGCTGATATGGCTGTGTGCACAAGTCCCTAGGGCAGCCTGGTTGCAGGCTTCATGCATGTGCTTGTTTTTTAGGAAAATCGTATTAACATAGCCTTTACTTTAGTAATGGACCCTCCATGGGTTGAGAAGAGCTGGCAGACGACTGATAACAAATATCTGTAGATTCTGGGGTCATCTGATTTCTGTAAGACTAAGTTCCAAAGCTATTTCACTCAGAATGAGGCTGCCAGGCTAATCTAAAAACTGCTAATGGCTTAAGTCTGTAGTAAATGCAATAGTAATCCTGGAGCAGGCAAACACTTCCATAAGAGGCTTTCCATAAATCTCATTTAGCAACTGTATCAGTCAGGGTAGGCTAAGAGACCCCATAATGGCTGACAACCCTGAAATCTCAGTGGCTTTCGAAAAGCCAAACTCGATGCACATTACTCACGTGACTTGCCTGACACTGCTGCGTATGGCTCTTCACATACCATTTTCATTCTATCAGGCTGGCCAAACAACTCTTAGCTGGGACAGTGCTAGTTTTGCAGTGAAGAAAAGGCAATGTGGAAGATCACACAGTGGATCATCAAGTTTTGCTCGGATATGGCACCTGTCACTTTGTAATTTTTTTTTTCTTTTTTATGGTACCAGGGATCAAACTCACGACCTTGTGTTTGCCAGGTAAGCACTTATTCTACTGAGCTATCTCCTTGGCCCTGTAATTTTCACTGAAAAAGGCAAGTCATATTGTGAAGCCAAGATAGGGCAAGGAGGAATAATTCTCACCAAGGAGAGGATCCAAGCATTCTATTGCAATAAGCATTTATATCTCACAATGCTTGTTTTCTTTTTGGCAGAACTGGGGATTGAACTCAGGCCCTTGCACTTGCCATGGAAGCACTTATTCCACTGAACCATCTCCCCAGCCCCTCATATCTCACAATGCTTAACAAAGAATATTTATTAAAACTTGACTGTTTATCAAACACAGTTCTATTACTTAATTCACACAATAACCCTATAAGGTACACACTATTATCATTAACCTTTGTTCCACTGGTCAGTAAAAAACAGAATTGAGAGGAGAGAGGGACTGTCCTGGCTAAAGCATAACCTTAGTTCTTGCACATGAGCTCATAGAATGACTTGGACTTAGCCAAACAAAGACCAAGTGAGAAGAGGGAGGAAAAATAAGTCATAGACCTTTCCTGAGGGATTTATCCTGACTCAAAGAATCCAAGTCTCTACTTGCATAGGTAAGAATTCAGTTACCTGCTCCCATACAGGGCGGGAACATAGTGAGCTTCAACTTCTTTTCAGAGAGATCACTGACAGAAAGGGGAAACCCTCCCTTTATCCATGGACTGGTGAATCCATTCATTTTTTCAATGTTTACTGAGCAGTGCCTTTACTGTACCAGGAGATCAGTGGGGCAACACACATAGCCTTCCTGCATTCAAAGGGAGAGAAGAAATGTGTAGAGCAAGCTGACATAGGACACAGTTCTTCCCTTGGGTGAACCAGCCTGTGGAAGCAGCAAGTCCATTACTGAAGGACACTTCACATTGCAGAAAATGCCCCAGCTGCATCCTGAAGGATCAGGGTAGTTTTCCAAGCAGCAAAGTGAATACCTTTAATCAGGTGTGGGTTCTAAGAGACAGAGGTGAACTTCAACTGACTGAAGAAAAAGAGAAATATGTTGAAAGAAATAAACACACTTCTTTGGAAAAGACTATATACAGGACTTGAACAGTTGGAAATTAAAGACATTTTCTGGTTTGCTCTTAGCCCTATGGTGTTTTACCCCATTCTTTCCAGAGCCTATCCCACATTCTTGGGGACATTTTCAAGTTTTTATCCATGACTAGGACTGGCATTCTTAAGCAGAGGGGATCTTAGAGACCATTCAATCCAACCACTTTGCAGTAGACAGGTAAATGGGACCGGAGACATTGGAGAACAGAGTGCAGGCCACAGAAGCAGTCAATAATAAGCAAGAAAGATGTGCTTGTTTTCACAAATAGCCCTCAATCATTTGCAGTTAGATCTGGTGTGTGAATCACCTGGAAACACTGGTTGGTTAAACTTGAACTCTGAGTGAAAAGTCCCCAAAGTGTGAGACACCGTGTGTGAGCTGCCTTTCAAGGTGGTTACTTGGAAGGAGAGCCCAGTGGGCTTTGTCACCTCCCTAACAGATCTGGCTGTGTGTGCTTGGAGAGAGAGGCCACAGGTTTTCCACTAAAGCCTTCTGCTTGTGAGGCTGAGGCCTTGGAGAACTGAAGCAGTCTCACCTGATGGCCCCTCCAGACCTTGTGCTTCAGGGTCCCCACTGGGCTTTCTGCTCATTCTTTTTAAATTGGTGCCCTAGGGGCTGGGGAGATGGCTCAGTGGAATAAGCGCTTCCCTGGCAAGTGCAAGGGTCTGAGTTCAATCCCTGGTTCCACAAAAAAAAAAAAAAAAAAAAAAATTGGTGCCCTAGAGCCTTTTTCCACCCACAGACTCTGCTGTCAGTTGTTCCATGGTTGCTAGCAGCCTTTCTGATCCCCTACACCCAGTGCATGTCACAGGCCGTGGGGGCTTTGTTCTCCTGTGGATTCTCCTGGACAAAGGATCCAATAGATCATCCTGCCAGGTTCCAAAGCAGCTTTGCTCCACACCCCTGGAGCTAGAAACTTACTCTGCTCACCTTTGCTATGGCTCTAGTGCTCCCTCCAACTGGAAACTCAGGCCTCAAATCCACAATGATGGAACTTGTAGAAGGGGTCTTTGAGAAGTGATTAAGAGTCAGTGAGGTCAAGAGGTGGGCCTCCCAGCATGGTGTCAGTGGCTTTCTAAGAAGTGGGGGAGAGACCCAAGCAGGCATCCTCACTGCCACATCATGTTATGACACAGTACCCTGCTCTCAGACTTCCCAGCCTTCAGAAGCAGGGATCAAATGAATCTCCACTCTATACAAGGCCATCTATAATATTTAGATAAAGTGTCAGGAAACCAGCCACGAAAACCCCCTTCTCACACACACTCCTATTTCTTTCTGCTTCCCCCAACCTCACTATCGCTGTTCAACCAGGACAATGCTGACATATCAGTGAAGTACTGAGACATGCCTGAGTCAAAAGCAGCTGGAACTTCTTTAATATTTCCCTTTTCTTGGAAGTGAAAAGACCCCTTGGCTTCACTCGGCGTAAGAGTCCACCCCTTCCAACTTGAATTTCTAACCTCCCAGGGCCTTGTTAAACATTCTACACATCTTTGCCTACATCGATCCCAGTTATCTCCTAGATAGTCTTTAAGATGAAAGGAAAACAGTAACTTGTGAAATATTTCTCCAGGGAAATGGCTTCATGGAGTGAGGAAGAATTTGGTTTTCCCACGAAGCTCTGGCTTCATGATGCATTTCCGGTCTGGCTGGTTTTGCATTCCAGATAGTGCTGCAGATATAGCTCTGTAATTTTAGAAAGTGTTACCCATAAAGAATGCCAAAATCCTGAGGTGAGTGGAAGAACTATGGCTCTAAAGCTGCCTTCCTTCACGAACAAGGAAATCACACGGTTTGTGGAGGGAGCAACACCGGGTAGTGCCAGTGGGCAGATGCAGCTTCAAAAATAGGTTCTGAGGCAGCACTTGTGAGCTGCTGAGACCTCCCTGCTGTGTAAATGGTTGTTCAAAAAGAGCTGACCAAAACTCAAGCATCCAACAGCCGGGGAGATAGCTCAGCAGCTAAAGTGCCTGCCTGGCAAGCACAAGGTCCACAGTTCGATGCCCAGTACTGAAAAAAACTCAAACATCCATTGACCTTAAAAAGGAGTTCCAAAGATATATCCACTGCCCCCATAGTCTACAATCACTACACAAAGTCAAAATACCTTCATAAATTTGAAGGTAGAGTAGTCTGGGCTGGAGTTTGTTTTCACAGACAACTTGAAGTACTCTGCTCCATGCTCTTCTTGCCTTCATGGTTTGTGCAGAGAAGTCAGCCATAATTCTGATGGATTTTCCTTTGAATGTGATCTGCTTCTTTTCTCTAGCAGCTTTCAGTATATTGTTCTTGTGCTGGATTTCTGGGATCTTGACTATTATATGTCTTGGTGTGTTTTTAGTTGGGTTGAAGTTATTTGGCATTCTGTATGCTTCAGTTACCTGAATGTCCAATTGTTTCCTCATATTTGGGAAGTTTTCTGCTATTACTTCTGCCCATATTCTTTTATATCATTTGTGTTGACTCCTTCTTTCTCACTGATGCTTATTAGTCTCACATTGTTCATCTTGGCATCATCTTGCATGTGATGAACTATTTTTTCCTGCATCCAAGTTGTTTTTAAGACATCTTTTCTTACCTTTTCACTAGCTGCACCAGCATCTTCAAGATCTGACACTCTGTCTTCACTTTCACTCAAATGGTTTTGCAGGTTTGTGTTTGAGATTTTAAGTTCCTCTGTATCTCTTACTCTGCTCTGTGCAATCTATTTCTTTCCTCTATTGCTCATCCAAGGAATCCATCAGTTTTCTAATCTCCTCTATTTTTATAATCAATGTCTTCTTTAGCAGCAGTTATTAATTCTTTTACTGCAAAGTTTTTTTCAAATTGGTTTTCCTCCATATGTTTCTGCATTTGATTCTTTATTTCATTTTTTTTTCCATTTATTTTTATTTTATTGAAATACAAATGTCAATCAGACAGTTTCAAAACACCATAACCATACAGAGTCGATGAAATAATACATTGCAAACTGTTTTCATAATGTTTTGGTATTGTACAAGGTGCATACATGATATTATATTTACAGGTATTTATGTGGCTGAATTATATCACAGATTCAATA
>PVKA01020263.1:0-40650 GCA_004027165.1 Ctenomys sociabilis | reverse complement strand
TTTTCAGCTGCACATGGGTCATTTTCCAAAATAGACCACATACTAGTCCAAGGTCATGCCTAAGTATATGCAAGAAAATAGAATTATCCCTTGCATACTATCTGACCTCAATGCAATGAAACTGGAAAAAAATGACAAAAGAAACCAGAAAAACCCACTAAATTCATGGAAACTAAACAACACCCTACTCAGCAATCAAAGGGTTGCAGAAGAAGTTCAACAAGAAATTCAACAATATCTACAATTCAATGAAAATTCAAGTACAACTTACCAGAATTTATGGGATGCGATGAAAGCAGTTCTTAGAGGGAAAATAATAGCTATGAACTCACACATTAGGAAAACAGAAAAGGAGCAAATTAGCACCCTAATGTTGCATCTCCCACAACTAGAAAAAGAAGAGCAAACAAAACCCAGAGCGCAAAGACAGGAAGAAATCATAAAGATTAGAGCAGAAATTAATTCAATCGAGATGAAAAAAAAAGTTCAAAGAATCCACAAATCAAAACGTTGGTTCTTTGAAAAACTAAATAAAGTTGATAAGCCTCTTGCCAACCTCATCAAAAAGAGGCAAAAGAAAATTCAAGTACAAGCAATAAGGAATGAAAAGGGTGAAATCACCACAGACCCAGTGGAAATTCAGAAGATTATCAATAGTTACTTCGAGAATCTTTATGCTCACAGAATAGAAGACACAGAAGAAAAAGACAGATTCCTCAAAAGGTACAAATTACCAAAACTGAATCAAGATATAACAACTCTCAATAAGCTTATAACAGCCAACGAAATATGAAACATAATAAAAAGCCTACCGACAAAGAAAAGTCCAGGTCCTGATGGATTCACAGCTGAATTCTACAAGAAATTTATAGAAGATATAATCCCCACACTCCACAAACTCTGCAATGAAGTTGAAAAGGAAACAGTCCTCCCAAAATCATTTCTGGAGGCAAGTGTAATACTCATTCCAAAACCAGGGAAAGTCACAACCAAAAAGGAGAACTCAGGCCAATCTCCCTCATGAACATAGATGCAAAAATACTCAACAAAATCCTGGCAAATAGAATACAGCAAATCATCAAGAAGATCATACACCATGACTAGGTAGGATTCATCCCAGGGATGCAAGGATGGTTCAATATTCGAAAATCTATAAATGTAATACACTATATTAATAGACTGAAATCTAAAAACAACATGATCATCTCAATTGATGCAGAGAATGAATTTGACAAAGTCCAACACTCATTCATGTTCAAGGTCCTACAGAAAATTGGAATAGATGACTCTAACTTAACTTGATAAAAGCCATCTATGACAACCGAAAAGCTCATATAATCCTAAATGGGGAAAAACTGAAATCTTTTACTCTTAAATCAGGTACAAGACAAGGATGTCCTCTATCACCCCTCCTATTCAATATAGTCTTAGAATCCTTAGCAATAGCCATTAGAGAAGAGGGAGAAATAAAGGGAATAAGAATAGGAAAAGAAGAAGTTAAATTATCACTCTTTGCAGACGACATGATACTTTACTTGGAAGACCCCAAACATTCCACCAAGAAACTACTAGAACTCATAGGGAAATTCAGTAGCATAGCAGGATACAAAATCAATACTCAAAACTCAATAGCATTCCTCTACACAGATAACAAGCACACTGAAAGGGAAACAATACCTTTTACAATAGCACCGTGGAAAATGAAATACCTTGGGATTCACTTAACCAAGGAAGTCAAAGATCTTTTCACAGAAAATTACAATACCCTAAGAAAAGAGATTATAGAGGATTTCAGAAAATGGAAAGATATTCTATGTTTCTGGATAGGAAGAACCAACATCGTGAAGTTGGCCATACTCCCAAAATTGCTGTACAGATTTAATGCAATCCCTATCAAACTGCCACCAACATACCTCCCAGACATAGAGAAATCAAGCCTAAAATTTATTTGGAACCACAAACAACCTAGAATAGCAAAGGCAATCTTGGCCAATAAAGACAAGGCAGGAGGCATCACAATTCCTGATTTGAAATTATACTACAAAGCCACTCTGACAAAATCAACATGGTATTGCCAATAAAATAGACCTGAGGATCAGTGGAATAGATTAGAATATGCAGAGGCATCTACGGAAACACTCAGCCATCTTATCTTCGACAAAGGGGCTACACAAGCTCACTGGAAGAAAGACAGCCTCTTTAACAAATGGTGCTAGAAAACATAACTTTCTACATGCCAAAAACTAAAACTTGACCCAGCTCTATCACCATGCACTAAGTTAAAGTCAAAATGGATTAAAGATCTAAACATTAAAACAGAAACACTCGATCTCCTGGAAGAGAAAGTAGGAGGAACTCTTGAAGACATAGGGGTAGGTAAAGAGTTCATGAACAAACATATATTCACACGGGAAGCTCTTGAAAGAATCAACAAATGGGATCAACTCTTCTTAAGGAGCTTCTGCATGTCAAAAGAAATTGTCAACAGAGTGAAAAGACAACCCACAGACTTTGAAAAAATTCTAACTAATAAGCAATCAGACAGAGGTCTACTGTCTAGAATATATAAAGAACTAAGATATAACAGGGCCCTCAGATTTAAAGACCCAATTCATAAGTGGGCATCTGAGATGAATACACACTTCTCAGAGGACGAAATTAAAGAAGCCAATAAATATATGAAAAAATGCTCCACATTGCTAGCCATCCATGAAATGCAAATAAAAACAACACTGAGATACCATCTCACTTCAGAAAGAATGCCTATCATAAGGAAATCAACCAAGAACAAATGTTGGAGAGGTTGTGGGGAAAAGGGAATGCTTCTCCACTGCTGGTGGGACTGTAGACAAGTACAGCCATTGTGGAGGTCAGTGTGGAGACTCCTCAAAACAGTTGGACTAGAAATCCCATTCAAGCTGGCTATTCCCCTACTGGGAATTTTCTCAAAGGATCTGAAAACATTGTATCATAGTGATATACATGTACCTATGTTTATAGCAGCGCAATGTGTGATAGCAAAATCTAGGAAACAACCAAGATGTCCATCACATGAGGAATGGTTGAAAAAGATGTGGTATTTCTATATAATGGAGTATTACTCAGCTATTAAGAATGATAAGTTTGAAGCATTTATACTGAAGTGGATGCCACTTGAACATATACTCATAAGTGAAATAAGCCAGACACACATGTGTAAATATCATGTAGTCTCCCTAGTATAACAAGCAAAAAGCAGAAATACAAAAGGAAACGTACAACAACAACTAAGATCAATTGAGTCCCATAAGGCAAAGTGAATGGCATATGCTGCAGGATACTAATCAGCTTTTCTTCTGGATGGTTAACAACCTAAGTTCACAAATCAGAGTTGGAGAAATAGAAGCACCACAAGACCAGCCAACATTTTGGCTCTAGCCTTTCAAGGTCAGCAAAGACTCAGGATATAGCAGAACCTGTACTGCAACATTATGAAACTCAGCTGAGCTCCAAATTTTCTGAGCAAGGAGATTATGGAGTCACAGAGGAAAGAGATTGAAGTTCTATAGTGTGCCTGGTGAGAGTCACATGGAAAGAAAACCTTCTCTCAGGCTCTTATAGAGAGCAAACTGGTCAAGCATTGGCCGTGACTCATCCACATGGATGACACAGACAAAGGATCTGCAGAATTATGTACAGGACTACAAGATAAACTCTGAGGGGACTTCACTGACCACATAAGAAACATAAAGTACATGTGGGGTCAGGGAGATGGCTCAGTGGAATAACCACTTCCCTGATAAAGTACATGTGTTGGTATATAAGTCTTGCTCTATCTAGGTCTTAACCATCCAGCAGAAAAGTAGAAAAATGAAGTATACATTGTTGGGCCATATTATTAACCTGAGCTGTAAATGGTTATGGTCGACAACTTCTTTGAATAACTCACTAATGTTGTGGAATGCTGGACTGTGTTGGATTGTGGTGTCCAGTTCAAGCACCTAAGTTAGTTGAATGACAATGGAGTGCCCATCTTTGACAGGTGTAGACAAAGGAAGGGGTATAGAAAGAAAAATCATGATGTGTGTGTAGACAGTACAGTTGGGATAGATAACGCTGTGCTTCTACATAGTCCTATGAGAGGCATGATTTGCACTAATGGTGGTTGGACAGGATATTATGTTGGCTTCGAGTACTATGGTCATCCACTGGGAAAATCAGGTATAAACAATAAGATAAGTAAAGAGCTACACTCTTAGTTTACTGATAAGAGACATCTGCTATAATAATGTCTGTAAGTATAACATCATGTATGCACCTTGTATGATACCAAAACAGTATGAAAACAGTTCTGCAATGTATTAATTTATCGAATCTGTCTTGTTAAGGTGTCTTAAAACTGTCTGATTGATATTTGTACTTCGATAAAGTAAAAAAATTTAAAAAATAAAGAAAAAAATGATGAAAAATAAATTTCAAACTGTCTGAAAAGCATCCGTGAAAGAATTGATCAAATGTAAAAATACAAGTTCTACTAAGGAAAGACACAGTAGCAGTCAAGAGAGCACCAATGAAATGAATGAGAGCACAGAAGCAATCAAGAGACATCAGTGTAGAAGACAAGCAAAGGGAATCACGTATGTATAATAGGAGTAGGAGGAGGAGGAAGATAGAGTTCATACTTAAAACTTTGAGCCAAGAAAAATTTCTAGAAACAAAAATCTGTATCTATATATTAAGAATATTCTATATGTGCCTGGAAAATTTGTCTCCTAACAATCATTTTCAAAATACATATTAATAAAGTATTAGACATTAAAGGACAGAAAAAATGGCTAAATAATAAGTTGTGCAAAATGGAAAAAGAACCAAGTCCCACACTGAATCTTAGGAACAACTTATACATGTAGACCTAGGGACAGAACATTTTAAAATTCAAAGAAAAATGTGTAAGCCAAGGATTTCATATATAGTTAAGCTGTCCTTCAGCTATCTCCCTCCCTCCCTTCTTTTTACACACACACAAACACACGCTTACTCTCACACACCAGCATGGTTTTTAGGACTTACGATCCTTTCCTGGATATTTCCTAAATAAACAAAGCTACTTTAACCAGAAGATAATGTGAAAATAGCACCAATAATAATCATTCACCATAATCAGTTGTAGATGTATGTTTAGAATACAGGTCAGAACAATGGTAGGAAAATAATATGCAAATATCATATGTTTAGACAATGCCGGAATAATGCAAGTAAACAAGAGAGAAGAGCTGCAGACCAAGCTCAACAATAAAGCATCTGTCCCATTATGGGGGATAAAGGACAACAGACGTCTCACAGTGCTGTGTCACCATGCCACAGGCATGGTGACACATGCCTGTTTACCTCAGTTCTTGGGAGGCTGAGGGTGGAAGAATGGGAGCCTTTCTACTATTGTCTCACTCAGCAACTGAGACCCTATCTAAAAATAAAAAATAAATAAAAGGCTGAGAATGCAGCTCAGTGCAAAGAGCCTAGGTTCAATGCTCAGCACTGCAAAAATCAACAAACAAACAGCAAAGTAGAATGGCAGTGAGCTCTCTGGTTGATTTTCAGATAGGGATGGACTTCATAGAATGTCATTTAAAGGGAATACTGAATAAGGACTTTATAAAGGGTATTTAGTACAAAACCAAACATCATAAAACAAACTGTTCTATGTACCAAGAGAAACAAAAAAGAATAAAGAAAATTTATACCACATCATGAAACATTTGGTGACTGCTTTTAGCTTTAGTTTTAGTTCTAGTTTTGTCTTCTTTGGATGGACTAAAGCAAACTATAACATGCTCAAAAATATAAAAATGATAATTAGCACTAAACATAGCAGTGAATGCCATTTATCTCTCTTGTTAAGATTTTCTAATTGACTTATAAATAAAAATGCAGCTCTACACTATAAAAAATACACATTTAAATAAAATGATCCAGAAAACCTAAAAATGAAAGATTGGGTAAAGACACGCCAGACAAAACAAATAGAAAAAACTTAGAAACAGGGTTATGATCTCATTACCAGACTGAAGGATTCAAGTCAAGATATTAACCACAGCACTGAACTCCCTGCAGGTTCAGTCATGCTGAGCACTCGGCAGTTGCCAGTGCCTGTGCCAAGGAATACAAGGCACACTCATGAAAGCAGCTGCAGACGCACCGAGACACACTCTTCCTGCACTCCAATGCCCTCGAAACTGACAAAATTACTGATAAAGAAGAACTAAACAGTACAATGAGTGAGGGAGATCTTTTGTCTTTTAGATCCTCTCTTCCTCCCCTCTGCTTCCCTCCCTTCTATTTCTGCATCTCATTAACAGGAAACATTGATCTCAAGTACACATGAACGTGTGCCAAAATGGTCTACTTGTTGGGCTGCAACGAGCTTTGGGGTCCGCAAAACAGAATTAATACAAATGATAATCTCTGACTACAATGGAGGAAAAAGTAGATATTCATATTGAAATTATAATCAGCGCCTTCCCCATAGGGCCTATCTGTGCAGGTTCCCCTTGGTGTGGGGTGGGGAGATTGTGCACAAGCATGGGCAGATCCTTTGGAAATGGGGTGCTAGGGTCTACTATTCATGGTCAACTCAGGACAGAAGTTATTACAACTAAAGAACTCTGAATCAACAATGAAAGGTGAACTGAAATCCCAGATTTTCTCAGTGTGATTAGAATAAAAATGTTAAATAGGAAAACGTATAAAAGATGATGAAAACGGCATTTGGAAGAGATTTTATAGCACGTGTGTATGAAAAGATGGGCACAAAAGCAAATCCCCAAGGTGAAAGACAGCCTTGCCTGGCCCCTTGCTCTGTGACACATCTCCTAGAATGTACTCTTCCTGCTTGGAATTATGCAAAGACAGCAGGAGCCAGGGACTCTCACAACAAAATGCCAACTTCGTGAGGTAACACTTCTTAAAATTTAGTACAGAGTCTACATGGTCTCACTACACAGATCGTATGCATAGTGATCTTCCTGTTTCCAGCCTCCCAAGCACTGGGATTATAGGCGTGTGCCACCACTCCAGTTTCAGTCGCCATCTCAGCATGCCAGGGATTGAACTCCCGGTCCCTGTGTCTGCTTAAGCAGGCACTTTAATCCACTGAGTTATCTGGCAAGCTGCACATTTATTAATTAGCTAGATTTCAGCACCCCAGAGCCTCAAAACATGATGAAAAGATACACCGTAAAAAGCTATTAAAAGTTGAGCACAGTGGTGCATGCCTGTGATGCCCGTACTCAGGAGGCTGAAGCAAGAGGATAGCTAGGAGCGCAAGGGTAACACGGGCTACATAGTGAGTTGAACTAGATAGGCCAGTCTGAACTACACAGAGAGAAATAAAAACAGAAAAAAATAATAACAAAGCAAACGTAAAACAAAGAACAAAACAAAACAAACACGAAAGCTATTAAAGGAGAACTCAGAAATGTCTAATATGACTGATCAAAGCAAAAATTAATCTGGTAGAAAACAGAAAAGGAACGACATTGTTTCTTTTTAAGGCTCAGCAGCACAAACCCTCAGCAAGACCAGAAAGTCATGCATGTAGCAGAGTCGAAGTACCACGAAGGGTGCAACTGTAAATAATAACTGATAATTTGCACTAAGGTAAGCTAACAAAATTAAACACTCGAATGAAATGAAAAATTACTAGGAAAAAAAAATAAAGAAGTTGCCACAGTGCACACAGAAAGCTTAAAGAGCTTAAAGAGACATTGTGTTAGTTGTCTTGCCATGGCGTAGTCCGAATGGAAAAGAAAGAAAAGTGTGACTATCAGGTCTAAATTCCTATCAACTTGGGAATGTGGCAGGATGTGACAACGCCAATGTGATAAATCCGACCGTGTGAACACAAAAAATAATCTCTTGGGTGGCTCAGGACAGCATAAGGATCGTGCAGAGACAAATGATAAACAGGGATATAAACAGGGACAGAATATTCATGACATCTCAAACCCTAGATGTATATACTAGCGATAAAGGGCTACCCTTACAAAATAGCTTTACAACTGAAGGAAAAGAAAAGACTAAAAGTTCTCAAAGAATTATATACAGGTCCATCCGATGGTAGGGAGGGAAAGGTGAAGCAACGCTTCCGTCCTCCTCCTACTCTCCCAGCACGCCCCAGCAGATGCGCCTGAGCTTGCACCCAGCAAGCGAGGGACAGGGACGCAACAGCTGCCAGGTGGGTGCCTTTGGTTTAACGCTGCCCAGCTTTCTGGAGGAGGCGCGTGACCACATGAGGTGCACAGTCTGCAGAACTGAGCACCACTTGACTTCCCTGCTCACTGCAGACCTCCGCTTCTTTTCCACCCGTGTGTCTAACCCTGGGCTATGAACTTGGGTTCCCAAGCTTCATCTTCAGGGTGGCTACATCTGCAAGAACAGCTCACAGAACACAGGGAAATATGGCAGTTAGTGCCTTATCATAAAGGGCATCACCAAGAACAAAGGAAAGCACACCGCGAGTAAGCCGGAAGGCCTTGCCACCCGGGAGCTCTAGTGCTGGGCTCTGAGAAGCTCCCTGAAGCTCGTCTTTTGGGACTTCAGTGAGCCTGCGTTGCATGGCAAGACTCAAACAGGGACAACCATGTAGCCCAGTCTGATCCAAGAGCATAGATAGAGGGGAAATCCAGCCCTCGCTTTTCACAAATATACAGCAGAATGCATCCTTTTGAAATGAACGTCAAAGGGCACTGTCATGAGAAAGGTCAGGAACTTGCTTGAGTTGTAAGACAGAAAGGTGAAAAAGATTAGACTAGGAGAACCACCTTGAAAAGACAGATGCTTGTGTAGAGGGAGCTAGGACCCAGGAGCTCATGCGCATCACCATCTGGCAGCCAGGCACAGACAGGTATACAAAGCAGACACTAATGACCCTTCCACATGGAAAGGTGCTCAACGTTTTGAGCATGGGAAGAGCAAATTACCACCACATCAGGACTCCTACACGGTCAGGTTGAGTGAAATCCCCACGCTGGACAACAGGTTCTTTGGCAAGACTAGGGGGAAACTGCATCCCTCAGTCATTGCTGGCAGATGGATTCGGGGAGCAATTGCAGGGAGAGCACCTGCCAGTGGCCTCCACAGGCAGTCGGGGTCGGCCTTGGGCTCAAGCGACTCTTTCCTGGGAAGTTTCTCTCAAGATTTTTCTTCAACAGTTCAAAAGTGGCTGTGTTCAAGGTTGTACACTGCAGCATTATTTTATAGGGAACCACAGAGAAAACCTCAACACTCAATCAGAAATGAATAAACTTGAACAGATGTGCTCTGAACACCTGGTGCAGCACGGAGTAGCTGTGGAGTTTAGGAGGAAACCCTGTAGGTGCTGACGTCGTGTGGGGTACAACGCTAAAGCTAAACAACAAACACATGTGGGCATGCTCTGGGAAAAGGAGAGACAGCATCAGAGGACAGCCAGAAGCTAAGCGAAGAGGTGGTAGAATGAATAGCAGAAAAGAAGGAACAGGAAAAAGAAGCCCTCTGGACACACTTTCTGTTATGGTCCATCTAGGTTCATACTCTCTTATTTGAAAACAAACAAACAAACAGAGATAAAATTGGGCTGGGGATTTGGCTCAGTGGCAGAATGTTTGCGTAGCAAGCTGGAAGCCCTGGGTTCAGTCCTCTGTGACCAAAACAAAAAATAAACCTCCCCTATAAACAATTCAGCCAAAAAAAAAAAAAAGTACAGTAAAATCAAAGGACCAGGGAGGTAGCTCAGTGGCATAAGTGTTCACTGGAAGAACAACAGTCTCTTAATAAGAGACTGGTGCTGAAAAAACTGGGTTTCTATATATTGTAGGTCAAAACTAGACTCATTTTAAACCAAAATAAAAATGCAGCTCTGATCTCATCATAAAGCTTTTGTATACCACCACCATCTCCACCACCACCACCACCACCACCACCAACAACAACAACAACAACATGAAGAGATAGCCCCCAGAGTGGGAAAAAACATTTGCCAGCTGTTCCTCAAAGGACTAATATCTAGAGTATATAAAGAATTAAAAAAAAAAAAGAATCCCCCAATTTGAAGTCCCAATCTCAAAGTGAGCATATGAAATGTCCCAATCTCAAAGTGAGCATATGAAATGAATAGATACCATTTGCTGAATCTTATGTTTTCTGCATTGTAAAACCTTGTGAGTCTGGAGTTTAGGATCCCCAGGAGCAAGATTATGAAGATGAAGCCTCAAAGACAGAGGGTATGGGAGACACTGATTTTTCACAATTTGGACCTTGGGCCAGAGTAGGGTCAGTGACAGGCCTGGAGAGGGAGGATCTGCCAAAATAGTCTCTCTTATTGACACCTGTCCTCAGGCCCACAAGTGCCCTTGGCTTGGACACACCAAGGTGGGTGAGAAGAAGCTCTGGGCTCCAGGCACTGAGGAGATTCTGCATCCCAGCTGGTGGGGCACCATTCCAGGTCCACAGAGCAGAATCTCAGAACTATGCTCCGCAGACCTTGGGCAAGAACTCACGAAGGACAAGGCGCCCTGAAGGAGACCTCCAAAGGCCCGGGGACTGGAAATAGGTTTTCATGCCAGCAGCCTCCATCACTGAGCTTCTGCCCTTCACGGCCTAGGAACGGCACTCTGCTTTAGGCTGGAGGGTCTTGGTACAGCTGAAGCAGTAGCTGAGCTTGGCAGGGAGGCTCCTAAGAGCGGAAGCCTGGGAGGTATCAGGTCCAGAGGAGGGAGCTGCATGTTACTGGCCCTTGCTGTCTAGGCGCAGTGTCCTGCAGGCTACTGAGCTGGTACAGCATCCCCAGTGAGCCAGGCAGAAGCCTGCACAGCTGAGTGCTGCACGGTTCTCTACGTGCCCTCCTAGTGGGGCCATGTCTAATTTTTAACTCTTGACTTTTGTGAAAACAGACAAGGAACAGTGGTGGTAGGAATTTAGCTACCATTTTCTAGTGAATCAAGATGAAAGCCTGGGTATGTTACAAGGAAAGGGGGAAAAAAAGTATTTTCTTGCTTAAATTTTCCACTTTGTCTGATCACAGAAAGGATCTCAAGGCTTAGGAAAAACAAGTGAGGAAAATGGCCATAATTTTCAGTACTATTGCTGGCAATTGTGATGGATATTACTATTATTATTATTGTTATTATTATTGATATGATTCCAAAATTGTTAGTTTTCCATAGGCTAGTCTGTGTTTTTCTGGCTCAAAAGACATTAGACACATTAAGTTAAATTTGCAAATTATCCATGATGGGATTCTGTCATATGTGTCCTAGGAATCTGTGAAAGCTTTTTCTGTGTATATTCAGGAAATATTTTTATTGTTATTTATTTTTTAATTTTTAACATTTTTAGTATTTAGGGCAGGGTGTACAGGGTGTTCAGGGTTTTACTACTAGATTGGACTCATAGTGATCCTCCTGACTACAGCCTCGCAGGACCTGGGATTACAGGCATGCGCAACCATGCCCAGTCTCAATTGCCTTCTCAACATGCCCTTATTTGTATTTTTAATTTATTATTTAATTTTTATTTGTATTTTTTTGTATTTTTAATTTAATACATAAGCAATTATTTGTATTTTTAATTTAATACATAAGCACCTTGTATATATTACAGTGCCTGCAAGCAGGCACAGGGGCCAGGGGTTCGATCCCCAGGCCTGCCATGCTGGCCCCACCCTGGGACATGCTGAGATGGCATTTGGGTGTGGTGATGTGTGCCTGTAATCTCAGCTCTTGGGAGGTTGTAAAACAGGCGGATCATTATGAGTCTGATTTAGTAGTAAGATTCTGACTACACTGTAGACTTGTTCCTAAAATACAAACAAACAAACACCATGCATATTAATGGGACATGAAGTGAGGTTTCAATACATGCATATATTGTGCAACGTGCAAATTGGGGTAAGCAGCCACATTCTCAAGCATTTATAATTTTTTATAGTGTAAACATTACTTCTATTTTAAAAAATAAATAGTATGTTATCAATTCCTACAGCAACTGTACTGTAACCTTAGAACTTTTTTCTCTGAATTAACCATAACTCAATATTTGGGGTTTTTTTTTTTTTGTTTGTTTTCATTTATGTATTTGATACAGTGTCTCACTATGCAGTTTGGACTTATAGTGATCTTCCTGTTTTCAGCCTCCCCAGCACTGGGATTGCAGGCATGCACCAGCACACCCAGACTTGGTCGCCAGCTCAGTGTGCTCTGGGGGCAGGGCCAGCACAGCATGCGGTACCAGGGATTAAACCCTGGTCCCTGTGCTTGCCAAACCATGCACTTAGTCTGCTGAGCTATCTCACTGGCCCTCAATATTTGTTAATCAACTTTTCCTATGCTTCCCCCTCCTCATTTTCCCCAGTCTTTGTAACTAACACTGTCCTTTCAACTTTTCTGTGATCAGTTTTTTGAGATATAATGAAAAAATATTTATCAATATTTATTGATAGTGCATTTCAAACTGCTAATTGTGGTGGGCTCTGAGGACACTGTGACACTCATAGCATCCACAAGTTGGATGAGTTCAGGCAGAGCCAATCATTTAATGAATAATATCACTAATTATTAACAAGTTATACTTTATGACACATGCATATTGCACTCTAAGCTTTGAGGTGATTTTCAAAGAGCTTAGAGTTAAAGCATAGATTTATGGGTATAATTCATTACAATTGATTTAAATAATCCTAATACAATAAGTCATCAATACATTTGTCAATTGGATCTTCTGGGGTGAACTCATGCAATGGCATTCAACACAATGGACATTATTTTTCTAGTCATCGGTCTTCTTAAATTTAATTAATTGCAACATTTACTAGAAAATCTTATTGTTCAAAATCCCCAAGGACAGACAAATATCTAACATAAATACACTAAGGATTTGGAAAACTAAAATGCAAAATTTACCTTTATTTTTATTAGATGATCCAAATCTTACCTAGGAATATGCTTTAATTGCATTTCCTATTTAATGTACAGCCTCAGAACACTGTTAAATTAAAACACCACTTAAACTAGTGAAATGACTCAGACAGAGCCAAACCTAGGGCTGTTAATGCAAATTTGCAGATAAGATTAGCAAAATCTCTGATGCTGCTATCTGAAGAATCTTCTACCATACAGGCAGAAGTGGCCATATAATAACCTTATGGGCCACTCGGTGCTAAGAACAGCATTGCTTTTGCTACAAAACTCATCTTGAGAGACTTGCAGGCCTCACAGATAAGTGAGCTGGGCTGTTGTCAAATTGGGGCAATGTGGGGTTGTCACATTTCCCTACTTTGTCTGATTTAATGAGGTCTGTGGTGATTTTCTGTCAGAAAAAAGAACTAATCCACATCCATTTTTGAAAAGAAAAAAAATCAATAGAATACTAATTGTCCCCATCATTTGGGCAGTGACAGGAAGAGAGGAAGGTGCCTGTACTCTATAAAGATGGAATGATCTGAAGCATTAACAGACCTACCGCCCTGGCTGACCCCACAGTGCTCTCTGAATTCCTGCTGCACTAGAGACGATGTGCCGGTTTCAGCTATCCCCATTAGAGACAGGCCATATGGGGCGAAGGTAAGGGGAGTGGAGAGATAGGACAGGGAAATGCTTGCCCACAGCAAGGATGGAGGAGGCTGACTTTTTAATGTGTAAAGTTAACAAGGAAAATTCTGATTCCTTATTTGGTATTAGTCTAAGGCACTGCACTGTCCATTAAAATATAATGACAGCAATGTCTATATCCAACAATTAAACCGTATTCATAAACAGCCAGATATGTGTGGGTGGTTCTTCAAATGTTCTTTACCAAAATGATTTCCCGTCCAGATTATTTTAGCTGGAGCCCTACATGGAGACACGGAAGCTTGCACTTCCTGAGCCATATGCAGAGCGCTCACTCCCCACAGTAAGCACCCCACATGGCAAAGTGTTTGTCCCAGAGTGCTGGCCACTGTGATGTCTACAAACCTTTACCTGTACAGCTCTGTCCTGCCTCTGTAGCATTCTTACAAGGACTCAGTACTGGGGAAAAGGAAATGCAAAATTCTTTTTTTAAAAATATGAAATGCAATCATAAGGGTGGAATAATGAGAAATTAGAGGATTTGGGACTAGCAGCGTGTGCAGTATAACTGCTTTGTTCCACGGTAGGAGACAAAGGTACAGGAAAAGGCTGCAGGCCAGCTCTCCTAATGTTCTCCACAGTAAGTAGATCCATAAAATACAAAGGAACCTGGAACAAAAAATACAATGCCTGCTGTGCCTGCGGGGAAACATGATGCCTAAAAGCATTGGGAAAGTTCTTGGAGAGCACCTCACCCCGTGAAAATTATTACCCGCACACAGTTGTCACAGACTGTGTCAGCCTCGGTTGCCTGGCTTGGGCGGGGCCAGCCAATCCCACCATTAGGCTGCCCCTTAGGCTCTTCTAACTCATACATCAGGCCTTCAAGAAAGCTGAAAGTGCACATGGAGCTGTGACCTGTACCTGTGGCAACAGCTGCACACTGTAGGGGTCATACTGAGTTGGGACATCGGGGTGGGATGTGAGACTCTGCAGTGCAGGAAGCCGCTGAGGGCAAGTTTGAGCTCTTCAACAGGAGTGGAACTTGACACACAAAGCAAACAGGCAGAGAACTCAAGTGGACCATGTGGTCCAAGAGCTGTCACCACATATTCTGACCAGTCATGGTAAACACAGGTAGCACTGAAAGTACTGAATTGCATACAGAACGTCACCCACTAAATTGTCATAATTACTGGGTCAAGGCCTTAGGCTTCATTTTTTAATCTGGTCTCAGATCCTTCTCAGCTTGCATTTTTGGCATTCAGCTTAATCCACACAGAAGATATAGACTAGTAGACTTACCATGAATAGTGACGATATTTTGTAAAAAGCCATATTAAGGTGCTTTTCCTTTTCATGCCTTTTGTGTATGGTTTTTGTCCTATTTAGGCAGTCATTTAACTGAGATTTAGGTCTGCTCAAAGGGAGATGAGAAAGATCCAGGAGGTTATATGTGATGTCTGTGTATCTGGGATGGGATAAGACTTGGAATGGGATAAGTCAGAGTCTGAAGCCCTTAGAGTCAAAAGGCATGGAGTTTACTACCTGGAGCCACAGTGGAGAGAGACAGACAAAGAGAGTCCCACTGGAGAGGAACCTGAACTGCATAACATCTTTAGTTCACAAGCTAGAGTTTTCTTACCCTCTATCAAAGAGCAGTGAATAATCCAAATAATTAATTTTTATTAGCTATACAAAATTAAAATAACCTTTCCTTATAGTTTCCAAATAGCTACCTTCCTATACTAGCATTCAATAAAAATTAGGTATTTCAGTACACACATATGACAAAAATATAGGCTTTGGTGTCAGACTTCTTATGTGAAAGTTGGGTGTCCTTGGGTAGCATTAAGTTCTTACATCTGCATAGCACTGTAAGGGGTAGAACCATAGAGCACCAGATACATGTAGAGCTCAGGAGCCAGCAGTTTCTACCGTGCTTGCCATTCCCCACTGCAATCATGCAGTTGTTATCATCAGCATTGGTAGTAATGGTAATGAGAGCAAAAGGGAGGATTTGATGGAGTAGTGAGTGACGAAGGAAAATCAGGTCTATTTTTAATGGGGGGCAGGTAGAAATCAGTAACATATCTTCCTGGTAAGTATAGAAAAAAGTTTTCTGGAACTCTTTGAAATATAGGAAGGATCTAAGAAAGCTAGGTAATGTATTGTGTTTTGGGGTTTTTGCAAGGGGAACAATATAACACAGGACACAGTACATAATAGCATTTTATAATGAATCACTCAAGTATCACATACAACAAGTGCAAGAAATCTGTCCACACACTAAGTACTAAAGACATCAGCTGGGGTCCTGGACCTTTATATCATGTAGAGTCCAGCTGCAAAGCTGGAGCTCATAGCAATGCCTCCTACAAGTCCAGCTGGAGGCCCAGAGCCCATAACATGTGTCATGCCTTTCCTGTGCTGGAAAGGCCCAAGGATAAATGGTGGAAGCTAGGAAGTCCATGCCAGCAGGATGAAAGATCTGTGCTAGCAGGCTGAGGGCTCTGAACCAGAACCAGGAAGCAACAATCAAGATAAGTACCAGAGCTCCCCCACAAATACAAGAGCCATCCTCAGCTACAGTGAGCTCATAAGCTCCTCCAGCCATGAGGAAAGCCAGATTCCTATCAGGAAAGCTGATGTGACAAGCTTTATGAGGATAAGCAGTGCACCATCTTCCCCTCCAGAGCCAGGAAGCTAGAGATGAGGACCAAAGCTTCTCCAGAATTCATCAGAAAAGCGAGCATGACAAGGTCCTACAGCAGACGAGTCCAGGAGAACTAGCAGCTTCCAACACCTCCAGCAGCTTCTCCAAACAGCACCCCTAACAGCATTCCTGCAGCTTCTCCTGCTCTGTCTTTATGCTCCTGGCAACAACTGTCAGGTGGGCCTCCCGCACCCAGAACTACCCTAGTTTAATTCTGCTGGATGTAATAAGTTGACCACCAGTTAGAAACCCACTATGGTATGGAAAATTATGGGAATTTCATTAAGCGGGAGAGACTTTTCTTGCTTCTCTTACTGTATAAACCTGGCTTGAGATTGTCAAATAAGAGACATTAGCACTTTAGCCTGTGAAACAGGAACGGGCAACTACTTTACAAAGAACACAGTCACTGACACAGGAATGCAGCTGGAGTCCCAACAGAAAGGCACCTGGAAGCAAATGCAATTCTGCTTGATCATGTTTTCTATTTACTACACACAAAGATGAATCTCTTCAGATATATTATGGCATGGACTCCTAAAAATCTAACAAGCGGTGAAATATTTCTTTAGTTCACAAATCAGATTCATACCAGTACCACCAATACAGCTCCTGTAGTAATAACCATAAATAAGATAATTATGTTTTCATTAGAATATTTTCTTTATTTTATCGAGTTATATTTTTTCTGTTAGAGAAATTTTATATGATCAAAAACATTTCTTTCTGCTCAAAGGCTGATTAATTATGGTCACTCAAAAACAACACAGTATTTCAAAGAGAAAGATAAAATCTGTTTTCTAATTACTGTGCGAGAAGAAGGATATATTTGTCCAGTTTGAAAAATAAGGAAGAGATGATGAAGAAACTGAAAGCAACTCTATCAGTGTTAATAAAGTATTTTACACATCAACATAATGGAGATACAGATTGGATAGTTACAAATTCACTGTGATTTTGGATAATCCATAGGAAAAGGTGGAAGTTAGAAAGCTCAGTGGGACCAACTGCCTCAAGACAAACTGGCAAGAGCTGCAGAAGGAGGAAGCAAAGAAAAAGATAAAGAAAACAGTGAAGGACGGAGAGCCTAGAGCATCATCAAGAAGGGGGCTGCCGTTAGTCCTGCTGTCTGTGCTCTGAGCAGAGTTCTCCCACATAGGAGGACCTTGAGGATCGACTGGGGGCGACAGCATCCCTCACTCATCTCTGCTCCTGAGTGTCTGTCCCCTTGAGCGAGTCACAATCTGTAAAAGGACCTCGGTGTCACCTGTCACCTTGGAAAGTCCCACCTTTTCCCTGTATGATGAGCACCTCAGTTATGCTCTTTGAGAATCAATTGTGTTTTCAGAGATTCCTGTGGTGGGGCCACCATATTTCAGGCATTTCCAGGTGTGCTGAGCTTTGGTACAGAAAAGGAAGTAGAAATTGATACTGGGCACACCCTGTAGCACCCTACCTCAGGTGTTAAAGAAGTATGTATGAATCGAAGAAGACATTTTGGCAAAGACTACAGAAATGGTGCCCATTATCACTGATTTTCGGTGAAATGCATACAGATCAATAAGATTATTAAGCAGGTCACAGAGGAGATATTTTAATTTCTAAAAAAAATCATTTATTTATTTGTTTGGTACAGGCTCTCTCTATGCAGATTGGACTCTTAGTGATCCTCCTGTTTCAGTCTCCCCAGCACTAGGATTACAGGCAGGCAACACCATGCCCAATTTTGAGACCAGCATGGCATGCAGTACTGGGAATCAAACCCAGGTCCTTCTGCTTGCCAGGCAGGCACTTAGACCACTGAGCGATCTCCCCATCCCCATAGAAGAGATTTTAAATACTTTTTCTATCTCCTTAATCATGTAATCGTGCATTTTATATATATATATATATATATATATATATTAGTTTATATATTTTATATTATTTATATATTTTATATATATTTTAGAGGTGTTAGTAAATGCTCTTTATTTTATTTATTGATAATTTCAATTTTGAATATAACATTCATCACTCATTTGTTTAGTATCAATTTAATGTGGCAGTTAGAGCTAAGGATTTAAAGATTTCTGTATTAAAGGGTTCATCATATAGTTGCGAGAAATCATGTAAACCAGAGAGGTTCAGTAAGCTGAGATCTGTTATGGTGGAAACATGCATAGGTGTTCAGACGAAGGCCATTTGCACCCCGGGATGGAGTGGCCATAGATGCAGAAGTATCCCATAGATGGAGAAGTGTCCTTTGAGGTAGGTTGTAAAATGTGAGTCGGTGTTTACCTGACAGTTCTTATTGAGGGGAGCTTGTATTGAAGAAAACCCCCCAGCACATAATTAATGCTATTTCTGTTGCTATCTGAACATATCCAGTGTGTTCACTTGAGGTTTTCATTCCCCTTTCCACCTCATCTCAGTTATTTAGGGCCATCAAAGTACTAAAATTGTGTGGACCTTATGATGCTGGGATCCAGGCACTGACACTTGGCATGAGTGTGTCGTAGGGTTAACCACCATGGACCTCATAACAGCTGCCTGAAGGGAACCTAATTTGCCCACCGATGTAGCTATTATTTCTATTCTGGTAAAAAAAAAAGGAGATGGCAGCTTTGGTATCCCTTTAAATAAGCATTCTTGGTTGAGCTTTCTTAGGATTCCGCATGCTCCAAATATCAGAAAGGAAATGTGACAGCCACTTGCAAAGAAAGTTGTGGCCATCTGTGTTTAGCAGCCCTGAGACATCTGCCTGCATGAGGGACACCCCAGGACCCGGAAATGCTTTCCACAGAGCCCTGTGGCAGCAGTCAGAGCTCGATGCTGTCAAATCCTCTGTGCTGATTCCTTGTCTCATAGGCACCATGAAGCTCTGCTTTGGTTGTGCAGACAAGTATAACACAGTATCTCCACCATCAAGGCTCATAATTAAAAAAATTCAGTGCTTATGCAATACCACACTTACATTTACGAGGATACTTAGAGGGAAACATCTAAAAACTTCACATATTCCTCTGGCATTCACATGACAAGGAAATATGGATGCTCTTGGAAGCCACTTCATTTTATTGGAACTGTAATGCCATCTGCCAAAGCTCACTCTGTCAAAAGTACTGCTCCTGACAGCATCAAAAAGGAGCTTTATGTGAGAAATGGGCATCTGTTTTTCTGAAATCTATAAAAGACACATTTTGTTTGTATTCACAAGGGCATTTAGCAAGTTTACTGCCTGATTAATATATCATTCTGTGACGATGACAAAATAATCAGATTCTTAAATGATTCTCATTTCTTTTCAGTTTTACCTTTGCAAAGCTTAAGAAGATTACACAGTGTGGTATAGAGATTTACTCTGAATTTCTTATAATGCCATCCTTCTCTATAAGGATGACACAGTGGACGTCATCAAGACATTTACTGCTAAGAACGATGGTGCATTTGTGCCTCATTATCCTTCTCTGGCTGCTTCTGTGACAGCAAGTTTGTTTTACTTCTGAAATGACAGATATGCTCTCTGCCTACCCCAGTGCTTTGGGAAGAGAAACACTCGAGCGAGCTCCAGAAGAACTGGTTAAAGTCCTCAGCTCCCGGTGCATTTGGAGGTAGGTGATGCTGGCCTGACATCTGCCAGCTTTCCCATGCACACAGTGTAGCTTCAGGCACACAACAGAAGTCACAGTTCACACTTCCAACCAATTCACAATCTACTCAAGGAGGTGACAAATATGTCTGTTGGTAAAAGTAGAGATGGATGCAGAAAGAGTCCACGTGAACGAAGGTGTAGCTAGGCCTAGTCATCACCAGAGCTGTATGATCTCGTGCTAAGGTCATCTTAACTTTATGAGGACATCCTGACTGCCATCGATTCTCCAGCAGAAACACGAAGAAGGCAAAAGACACAAATGAGGACACATGTGTTCGGGCTTGTGCTGGGGAGAAGCAGTGGCATGAGGGGCTTTGCAGAGAATGAGGAAGAGTGATGTCCAAAACTTGTATGAGGATCATCACAGTTCGAGAATTCATGTTAAAAAATTAAAATGAGAAAAAGGTTGCATAAGTAATGTACATCAATCAAAGGAATGTTTTGGGAATATAGGCTGAAGTCTTAACCTATATGGAAATTATTATAGAGTCAAAAGAAAAAAGGAGCAGTGTAATGAAACAGAATCAGGTACTTATATTGTTTATTTTTCCTGGTGCTCGGGGTTCAACCAGGGCTCTCCTCTACCACTGAATGTCACACCAAGCCCCTAAAGGACTTGTTTCCTGTATCATCAATGTGGGGGGTAGACCCGGGACAGTGCT
This sequence comes from Ctenomys sociabilis, assembly GCA_004027165.1. Taxonomy (NCBI): domain Eukaryota; kingdom Metazoa; phylum Chordata; class Mammalia; order Rodentia; family Ctenomyidae; genus Ctenomys; species Ctenomys sociabilis. Next base: position 20,076 of record PVKA01020263.1, on the reverse strand, counting down.
TGAGATATAACAGTGAAGCAAACCATCAGAACCAGGACACCAAGTTGATGTCATCTTAGTGACAGAGACTATACTGCTGGGTGTGTCACAGCCAGGGGCAGTGTCTCAGCTGCACTGTCCTGTGGAATGATCATGCCTGGCATCGGGCCATGGACGCTCCCTTTCAAACCATGCCTAGTTCTGCCACCTTCCTCCTGAGGCTGTAGGCTTCTCAATGGCGTTCAGCACCTTCCCTTGCTGAGTAAGTCAAGTAGGATCACTTTCTGTTCTTTGAACTCAAGAGCTCTAACAAAGCATCCCAGGCAGAAAGTGAGGAGGATCTTATTTAGGGGTAATAACAGCAAGGGATAGAGGGGGGAAAAGGCCAAGAATGAAAGACACTGACAAATGAGGAACTGACAGATTTGGTAACTGGGAAGGCATTGCTATTCCACGCTTGCCTCACTCCCATGTTTGCAGTAATATGAGCATGACATTGCCTAAGGAATAAAACATAGTGAAAAAAAATATTTGCAAGTACATACCCTAACAGATTCATAATAAAGTGTTTGTGGAACATGTGAATATAATGTTTGTAAGTGTGACATTTCTTCAGAGGACAGACTAAACTTGGGAAGTGGTGGTAAACATAAAGGATTTTTTTTTTAACTGAAAGCAAATCCTTCTATGGGTTGGGGGTGGAAAACAAAGCTGGAGAATGCAACGAAAGCTGGGGGCACAAACCAGTCAGAGTCCAGGGAGAGGATTGTGAAATTAGAGCCCAAGGCTAGAGTCCTGGTGGTCTAGACCTTCTGATGTCCCTGGGAGGAGCCAGAGAAACCCTTTCCTCTATCTTGTTTGACATGGATGCTGGCAGGCAAGATGAGGGCCACCCACACTAGTGAGGGCCACCTTCTCCCTTGGTCCATGAATGTCAAGGATCAACACAGGCACAACCAGGAATAGTGTCTTCCCAGCTATTTGGGCATCTCTAAGCCCAATTCAAGAAGTCACACAGAATCAACCATACAACTCTACTTACTACTGCTAGAGTTTGCACTCTAGACAAATCCATGTGTTACCTGAGGATACTGAAGTATTTTTCTGCCTTTCTCTTTATGTTCAGGTCAAGCCTATCCTCTTAACATGTCTGGGGTCAGCCACGACTGCATCCTTCCGAAGCATCTCCTTTCCCACATAACCTTTCAGGCTCAGACTTTGTCTCACTGTCCCCTACTTTTAGTTTCTGCATGCTGTTTCCTCTGCCTGGAACCTGCTCCTTACCTCCCTCGCTGTCCTCTTAGGGCTAGCCTCTGTGTCACCTTCTGAACAGTGTCTTCTGACTGTCATTCTTAGTCAAACAGACATCGCAAAGTTTTCACATCTCTTGGACCAGATGGTGTTGCCCTTGTTCCTCAGAAAGTGATGGCTGACTTTCCTCATCTCTCTTCATCAGGAGATTGTGAGAAATGGCTCACTGACCTCTGTAAAACCTCTGTATTCTTAGCTTCTTGGCCTTCCCAAAAGAATCCTTGATAAGATGTTTGCAAAAAGCTAAAGAGCACATATTCCTTATTACGCTCGAGGATTTCTATAGCTACACCTTAGCTAAATTTATTATTAAGAAAGTGTTCTTTCCACAAAAATAAGAGAAGGTCTAGCCTGGGGATTGCCATTAGCTGGCACTTCATCTACAGTGAGGCTAGATCTCTAAGATACAATACACAATTGTTTCCAAAATGTTCAATGGTCAAAATGCTAGGGTTTTTTTAAAAAGAAGAATAATTTATTGAGAAACATTTTTGACCCCAAGAAGAATGGAAGTTCAGAAAGCAAACTTTTCTCCATCTTCAAAGTGGATTTGCACAGATAATGATTCTAGTTGAATGCTAGTACCTCTTGCTTTCTGGGGAAAAAGAAAATAGAATAGAAAAATAAGTACAGATACAATTAGTGGACAGTAAAAATGATAACAACAATAAAATTTTAAGTCCAAGGAAAAGAGAATGGAAAGAGGGAAGGGGTGAGAAAAAATGTTGGGATGTACAAGCCAAGCTCCTGCCTGTGCTGACAGGGAGCTAACAGCCAGAGTACTGTACTTGTGTTGGCTTTTGGCTTCTTTGCCCAGGTGCTGAAATAACACAGAACTCTGTCACCTTCACCAGCCAGCTCCTCCTGGCCAGCTGTCATGCATGACAAGATGGGTATTTAAGTGGCGGAGGGAGGGAGGGACAGTGTGTGCTCTGAGCTGTGCAGGTCAGCATGGAGCGGGGACAGAGGTGGCCCACGGTGGATAACTCATTCTGAGACAGCAATACGGACATTCCCCAGCTTCCTTACCAGTTCCAATCTTGAGTTAACTCAGAACACTGCCCAAGAGCAAAGCTTTAATCTGAAGTGATGTTCTCCGCACTTTCTGTTCTGTTTTCCCATTGAAAAGCATCTGGAAGGCTTACCAGGGAATGGAAGGACCATGAAGAACGTGGTGGCCTCCAGGGGCAGTAGGAGCCTTTCTTCTGTACAAAGCGGACAGAGGGACACAGCATGAGTCTACAAAAAGATGTTTTCTGAGATCCAGAGGAAAGTTCAGGGCCAGTCAGGTCAATTCTTGCACAAATGCAGATGGTGTGGGCCAAATGAGCCATCTGAGAGGCTGGGCCCGGCCATGGTTGAAGCTCCAACCCCATGCTAGAAATATGGCAGGAGCTCAAGGCTGGCGGCATGCAGAGTACCCGATGGCACGATTCGGACAGAGTGCAGTAAGTACTTTAAAGAGGATCCTGCATGTTCCAGGACAGCTTGTATAACATGCAATTTTCACATAGCAAAGAGAGTTGGAGACAGGCACAAACAAAATAAAGGTCATCACCTACTAAAACCACACCCTCCAATGTGAATCAGGGAAAATCTGAACTCCATGCAGAGCCTCAGTGCCTGCCAACCTCTCAGCCTTCATGTCCTACCACTACCCCATGTTCTTTATATTTGAGCTACTGATTTTTTTTTTTTTCTCTTCTCTGATGTTAGCTCAGCCTCCTGTACGGCTCATTCCTTAAGCATTTTTGCTGAGACATGTTCGTCCACGACTCCTCACCATTTGGGTCTCCTTCAGAATATATGCTTACAAAAGCGTCGACAGAGCTGTTAAGTAGGCACTGTTTTCTCTTCACTCTGTTCAACGCCCTGCTTTATCTTCTTAGTGTTTTCTGCCACATAAACTTGGCTGCTGACTTTCCAATTTGATGTTCTAAGCCCCACTTGGGGTTCACTGATGCACAGTAAGCCATCCATTCCACTCTGAACTAAATGCAAACAACAGTATAAAATATTAGGCTGGACATAGCTTAGAGATAGAGTACTTGCTTGGCATGTGCATGGCCCTGGGCTTAAGGCTCTCATCACTAAAAAGTAAAAAAGGAATTGCTCTGAAACTATTTTTGAAATGAAGGGGGTTTGTGATAACTGAAAAGACCATAGGCTACATAGAAGTCCAGAAAGAAAAGAAGCAGAGGGTTGAGTATCTATTCTCGGCTTTAGGAAAATTGTGATTGCTATGTTTATATTAGCTTAGTATTGGGCAAAGGGATACCCTAAGAATATTATACACATTCTCATTTAGCTTTTGGATATAATTAATTTCATGTGAGCTTAAAGCACGGTAAGCCTGACATCCCAGATGCTAATAACACTATAAAAATGGACATAAAATGATGAAGAGAGATGGAAATGGTTATTTTAATAGCAGCAAAATAATATGACACAGGATCGTTTATATCCAGGCAAACACTTTGATAACCCTCTTTGGTGGCAGAAATACAGAACACTAAATGCCTCACTTGTTAAAAAGGAAAGCTGAAACTGTTCTGCATGAAAAAAATAGATAAAATGGGACAGGAAAGGAAGAGGCAGAGGAAGACTGCTTGTAAAAATACACTGGTGTCCAGTTAGCTAAAGTAAATATAAAAGAAAAAAATAGTATGTTTTAAATTTCTACCTCAACACACATTGTCTAAAATTGCCCAGATCATTAGTACAGTTTTTGATGCATGGTCTGGGTGTGATGGGTAGTTCTGGGTGGCAACTCGCCTGGACCTAAGGGCACCTAGGGACTTGTACATGGTTCCTCTGGCCGAGTCTGTGAGGATGTTTCCAGGACGAGGCCAGTGGGCAAGTCAAGCAGGGTCTAGAGGAACAGGAAAGCCTGATGGGAGACACTCACTGTGATGATTCTTCTCAAGGTGGACACATTCTCTCTGGATGCTGCCCTGGGACATCAGGATCTAGGTTCTTGGGGTTTGGGACACTGGATCACACCAGAGGCCTATTGTGGTACACAGACCACTGGCATAAGACTTGATACAGTCCTGACTACACTACCATGTTCTCTGGCTCTCTAGCTTGCAAGTAGCCATCAGCAAACTTTTCAGCCATAGTGGTCTGGTGAGCTGGCAGACAGCTCCATACACACCTATTTTGTTTGTGGTTTCTCAGGTGAATACATGCCAACACTTTACCAAGAGGCTTATGGGAAGGTCAATGGGTCAAGGCTGGCCTGGAGAAGATGACATTTATGGGCCTTGAAGGGTAAGATCAAGAATGAGGTAGGCAGGAACTCAGAGCTAGGAAAAGGTCTTAACAATGGAACAACCTTGACAGTGGAATGATCTTGACAATGGAATCTTCAAGAAGCTCCTTGGTTAGGCCTCAGATGCATGCAGGAACAATTCTAACAGTTTTTTTTAAAACACATACCAATTTTCAAGGTTGAGTTACAAAACTCAGGATGACAGGGACTCTAGTGTCACAAAGCTCACACTTCTGTTAGCATCACTAGGCCTTCTATGCAGCTCCACATAGCATGAACTAGAATATCAAGAAAACTTACAAAATAAGCAGACGGTGATATATTATGTTTTTCTGTTCTCTTTTACTTCTAATTTAGAGAGGACTGGAGCTATCCGTTGCTGTTAGTACTAATGGGGAAAAAAAAAAAAACTAAACATTGTCTATCAAATATAAGCATCTAATTACATATCAAAGAGAGGGGCAAGGAAGTAAGTTGCTTATGAAGCTGCAGTTCATGGGTGGATGTGTGTGTGTGTGAGAACAGGTCTGGCATAGACACTGGCTAGTTGTGCACACTGAAGGCAGTTAGAATACTAGGCTGAGGGATAAACACCAGGGCAGAAGCCTCTAGGCAGGCTGGCTCAGCTGACTCGGGCAGGATAAGAACCCCTCGCTGCAAGCCTTGAATGGGGCTTTCAGGGATGGTGCTGGAGTCTGTGTGAGAGCTTTTCACACCTGAACTTGACTGTTCTCAATACCAGTTCTGCCCTATAACATTTCCTGTCTAAGGAAACATCTTCACTAATAGTGAGATAGTTGAGATCTTTAAGTTGAGATACTTACTCAATATCTTGGTGGCCACAAAAGGTTGCATGTTCCTCTCGGCTTGATTAAAATTTACATGTGTTTCTTTCTGACCTTTGCCCCTAAGCTCCCTTTTCTTACATTTTTCTTCAGAAAATGCAAACATTGTTAGTTTTCTCTCCACACCCTGAGGGCATAAATACTTTATGACATAGGGAAGTCCATTTCAAGGGCCTGCAAACAATGCCCTTGAAGGAGAATCATTAAGAAAATCTGGGTTCCTGGTGTCCCTGAAGCAGGAGCCTAACTAACTGGATGGCCTCATCACACTGACCCAAATCACTCCTGCCCTCCCCTGAATTCCTTCAGTACTTTTCCTGCATTAGTTCTGAGAGCTGAATTCAGTTTCTCTCCTACTGCAGCAGTCTTTAAAGAAATCTGCCTCATTCATTTAATTTTTAACCCCACCTTGTGCACTTTTTTCTTTGACACTGGGCAAATTACTCTCTCATTTTCCTCAATTTTTTGTTCTCTTGATACCAGGCAACACCTTGCAGTGACTTTTAAATCAGACACTTTTCTTTTGAATATGAGACTTAGAAATAAATGTGACTAAGCGATAAGGAGCGAAAAAAGTCACAGCACAGAATCTGAAAATCTAGGTAATTGGATAATACCGAGGAATAACTCAGTGATAGAACACTAGCACACAAGCACACACACACAGACATACACACAGACACACACAAACACATACATACACCCCTTGTTTGAAAAGACATTTTCAAACAAATGTGGCACGCAAGTGTTCAAGGTTGGAAAACTTGGAAGATTTCTCTGCTATATATCTTTGTGATACGTTATATGCTGAGAAATGCATTAGAATGGAGCAAAATTTTTAACATAGCAAAATTTCAACTGTAGGATAAGAAACACCATTTGTATCAATACTGATAACAGAAGAATATATATATATATATATATATATATATATATATATATATATATATATATATATCTCAGACAGACATATAGACAGAGAGAGACAAACTACCGAGAAGTGTATATACACACAATTCAGGAAAAGAAAAACAGGATGATGACTTTTCCACATCTGTTGTTACCCTAGTGTGGAGGACCTTAGAGGATTCTGTGAATTGCAGGAAACCAACGCACTGACGGCCTGTGGAGAAGACACTGCAGATGTGTGTGCAGCAGCCTCAGGGACCAAGGTCACCCCGCAGCAGTTTGCCAGGCTAGTCAACGTTTGCAAGCCGATGGCCTGAGCACCTCTCGTAACTACAGAGGCCAAAGTAAACTTGCATTAATCTAATGGTGCCTTGGTAAATTATTAGTATTAGTATATTTATGCAAGGTTTTCTTTTAATGAAGTGTGTATATGTTTTTTGGTGGACTCTCTCTCTCTCCATATATATATATATATATATATATATATATATATATATATATATATATATATATATAATATGACAAAGCACACATACAAAGCATACATGACAAAGCACAGGTGGACCATTGTTTATCAACTAAGCAGATGTTTAAGGTTCATGACTCTTAAGATACAGTGAATGAATGAATGAATGAATGAATGAATAAATAAATAAATAAATTTAAAACAAAAGACATATAAGTACCAGCAGATATCCTCTATTGGTTTTTCTTTACATACAAAAGAATACCATCCATGTTTTTGTTTCTCATGTGTCAAGCAAATAAATGCTTCCTTATGTGAAAAAGGAAAAAAAAAAAATCATGTAGCCAGTTGAAAAAAAAAAAAAAATCAACTCCCCTCAATTTCCTGAGAGCTTGGCTCACTTAAAGATCTGTCTCACCTTTGTTCTTTTGATAAAACTAACTTGTAAATATGAGCTGTGTGGGCCAAGCTGGTCTAGCTTATTTGAGAACAGCAGGTTGTCTAAGATTCTCCAGAGAAAATCTCTGACTTTTTCTTCTGTTAATAAGGGCAATTAGAAACATAATGGTCCGTTGCGACTGGAGGCTTCCAGTTAAAGCTTCTCCCAGCAGCCGCAGCTGAAAGCCACACACCGCGGGTTTCTCTTCAACGCAAATAAATGCCCCATTATCCACTTCCTAACGTCCTGTTAGCTAAATTCAGCTGAATCATCTCATAAAGCATTATGAATCTTGTGAGTCTTTATTGAACTAAAATTATTTATTTAGTTTGATTTTTTTAATCAGTTGTTACCAGGACTGTGAAAAATGAGTAGTGAAATTAATAAAAAACCAAACATATGATCCGATCTTGGGTTTCTGAGGCACAGAATTTAATAAGAGAAAAAAGTGGCCTAGTGACAATTCAGTTCATGGAGGTGATTTAATTCAATTATTCAGCTTATAAAATTCTATGGACAATATTTGATGAAAGTAGCTTCATTGTGGGATGATTTAGCTCATTATGAGTTCTGAGCCTATCTTGCTATTTTTAGATTGGAAATGAAACAGGATGGACATTATTAGCTACGCATGATAGGGAGAAATTTCTTGGAAGAAGATAAATTATTTCTTGGAAGGATATAAATTATTAATTCTACTAATTCAGGTTTAAATATTCTGCACATATCTCTAGTTTAGGGAAACCAAGTTTAGATTCATGTATATTATTTTTCCTCTGATACATATTGTTAATCGGTCCTTTATGAGAGCCTTGTCTTTATTGCATCATGCTTAATTGGAAAGCAAAGTATAAAACAAAGAAAGCAGATTCCCTGGCCTCTTTTTGATGAATCCCACTGAAGACAATGACCAATGAAATATTGACCAGACAGTTGAATTAATTTCTGGAGGCCAAACTCTGCTTGCTTGCTTTCTTTCTTTCTTTCTTTCTTTCTTTCTTTCTTTCTTTCTTTCTTTCTTTCTTTCTTTCTTTCTTTCTTTCCTTCTGTTTTCTCTTTTTTTTTTTTAACCAGGTATTTTCCTACATTTTCGTTAAATATTGACACCCAAAGAAAAAGCCAAAGTCAAGAACAATGCCTAAGTGCTTGAACTTAGATTTACAGGACAATAGGTTTGAATACAGCTTTGTTCTTTTAATATCTAAGTTGTACAAGCTTAAACATGCCCAGCAGCACATGCTGTGCCAGCCCTGGAGCCCCTGGGGAGCCTGCAGGCCACCACGACTGTATGTGGTGGCTCAGGCCTGTGATCTCAGTGCGGGGGAGGCTGAAACAGGAGGATCACTGTGAGTCTGAGCTGTATTGTGAGACCCTGTACCAAACAAACAAACAAACAAACAAATAATTTAAAAAGAAAAATATAAAACTAAGAAAGCAGACTTCCTTTTTCTGTATTTGTCTTACAAGTTCCTGCACCACAATTCTCCAGTCAGCCTCCTCCTCCTTCTTTCCAGTCATTAAAAAGTAATGTGTTTTCTAACTCTCAGGAGTCTTTGTTTTGTGAAGCCCTGAGGTACTTTCTGTCTCTTCAAGTAGTGCTAAAGACTTTCCCTGGAGACTAGACACCAGCAATCAAGCCGTCTATTTTAGGGCGAATCTGTAGAAAGAGGAAAAGAGAAAGAGAAGCAAGTCCCTAAGCAGTTAGAGCTGTCACCACAGGCTAGCGCTGCCAGCTCGCCATGCTGTAGTCCCTTACATCTGCACAGGTAAAATGAAATTGCTTTGCATCTTGACTTGCATTTCTTTGATAATAACTCAGTTAATAATCTTCAGTGGTTTTTGGAAATGTTAGTCCTCTCGCTTTCTTATGTTGATTATCTATTGTGTGTGCTTCTGCCCATTTGTCTTGGTGTTTCTTATCTTTTCTAGAGTCTTTTGGTATAAATTTTCTTGTGTATTGTAATATATTCAGAAGTTTTCCTTATCTCTTATTTTTATCCTTTAGAGTTCTTGTTCCACTTTTAACTTGGGGAGATTTTATCCATGCAATGATATTTACTTTAACTTCCATCGGGTATAATTTGTTACCAAAGAAATCAGTGCAAGGAACAGATGACACAATAGTTTATTTTAAATTTCACAGAATTTAAAATGCATTTAAGATAACTATTTCCTCACTTGTTAAAATGGAGACAACAATACATACAGCATAGGATTGCCATAAGGATTACAACACCTTGTGGGATATAAGCGAGATAAGAGTAAGTAATACATAATTTCTCTATTTTTCTTCCCCCTTTCCTAGAGAACAGGTCAAACACCACTTTCACTGGTCTGCCTTCTGAAAGGTTTGCCCCTGCAGTAGCTTGCCAGCATTTGTTGCTTTTTGTGTTCTTTCTGATGGCCATTCTGACCCAGGTAAGATGAAATCTCAGAATTGTTTTGATTTGCATCACTAAAGGCAATGAACAGTTTCTCACATCTATTGGCTCTTTGTACTTCGAAGAAAAGTACAGTTCATTTGCCATTTTTTAAATTGAGTCACTTGATTTTTGAAGGTTAACTTTTAAAATGAAATTTATATTTAATATTCATGATTGTTTGTCTTCTATCAGAAGAGTAGCAGAAAATATGTTTTTTTCTCATTGCGAAGGGTGTCTCTTCACCTTATAGCTTCTTGCTGTGCAGAAGCTTTTAAATTTGATGTAATCCCGTTTGTGGATTCTTGCTATCATCTCTTATGTGACTGGAGTTCTATTGAGCAAGTCTTTCCCTGTATCGATGGCTTCAACTGTTACCTTCTAGCAGTTTCAAAGTTTCTGTCTTTGTACCTAAAAGTTTTGATCCATTTTCTTTTGGTTTCAGTACAACCATTATGGAAATCAGCATGGCTATTCCTCAAAAATCTAAAACTGCGAGTTCATTTGATCCAGCTTTGCTCATCCTGTGGGTCTTCCCAAAAGACTAAAAGACATCATATTACAGTGATGTTTCTAGCAATGCAATTTACAATAGCTAAGCTCTGGAAATGCCCCACATGCCCATGAATAGATGACTACACACAGAAACTGTGGCACATATTCACCATGGAATACTACCTAGCCACTAGGCTGAATGAAATCATGTCACATGCAGGAAAAGAGATGGAACTGGAGACCATGATGTTAGGTGAAAGAAGTCAGACACAAAAAGACAGAGAAACTTCAATTATGAATAAGTAAAAGAGTAAAATGTAGTAGACATGGTAAGAGAGGTAAAGGCAGACCCTCTGGACATGCGGGCAGGATCAGGGGAGGTGGGAAGAGTACTCATGGCTTGACAGTGAACAAGAGATGCTGTACAGATGTTCTGGTTTCTCAAAAACAGGTGTGAGTATGATGCATTTCCAACAGGCACCAACAATGAAACTGGCTCTTGGTGTGTTTGCCTCTGTTGCAAGGCCTGCTCACCTGCTAGACTGCAAGAGTTCTCTGGTCTACTCGCAATCCTTCTGAATTTTGCAGGAATGCCGCTCTGCCCCCATGGTAAATTCTAGCATGGAAGAGTTCTGTTATTAAAGTTATTATTATCTTCTCCACTGTTTATTTCCTGAGAGCTCAAGACAGTGCTTGGCACATCGGACTGGCAATACATTTACGTGTGAAGGCAATCATGTTGTGTGCTTACAAGCCCTATCCTTCTGTCCATAAAATTTATGTGTTTGAATTTGCAACCAATATCCTGCCCTCTGCTCTTATCCCCAGTGGTGTCACAAAGCCTGTGACAGCATACGTTGGGTGTTGCTAGTCCAGCATTTCATTAGTCGCTGATTTCTTTAATGGGTGAATACTAGACAGACAAATCTAAAGTATAAAATAAAATTATAGAATAAAATTATAAGCTAATCAATTAATCTTAACACTTAAAGAGTAAACAAGTCAGTAATGTGGTACATACAAGAAACAAGATGATAATGGGCAGGCATATTAATGTGTGGGTATGCATGTAGATATAAAGTTCTTTGTAAATATGGCATATGTAGTATGTACATATGTACATGCAATAGGGTGCATTAGAATATGTACAAATTTACAAGTAATATAATTTATATATAATTCATGGGAATGGGACCTGATGTGACCTCCTTAGGTCCCCAATAGGTGGAGAGGACTGTCCTCAAAAAATATTAAGAATGTGCTACAGCCTTAAGCCTGCACAACTGCAAGCCCAGTAATCATTCCTTTACAATTACTTAGCCTCAAATGTTTCATTATGGTAAGGAGTAAGCGCATAATGGCCTAATATGATGATCAAATTTGATGTGACATTATTATTGTTTGAATTTTTTTCTAAATCGCTTACAAAATCAAACTGGCATATTAATAATTTTCTTTCTCATTGCAAAGGACGAAGCTCTTTGATGTTTTTTGAGCAATGAACTACGCTTTCCACGAACAGCATTTTTTCCTGAATACTGGAGAGCCTCACACCTTGGCTCCACATCCCCTGGGTGGAGCAGTTCAGCTCAGAAGTTGTGCAAGCTCGATTTCATTTTACGTCAAAAAGAGCTACTTATTGTTTTAGTTCATTGCCAAATTTGTATCAGATGATTTCTGAGGCAATACCTGAAATAATTTTGTTCTGAAAGAAAATTGCTTCTAGTATCCTTAGTCATTTTGGTGGAGATAAAGTCAGTCAATTAAGTATAAATCTTAAATATTAGATGCTGAATATGTAGTTCATACGCCAAAGACTTGAATAGTAATGTCTCATATTTAACCAATTTCTCTTTTAACTAAAATAAATGCAATGTTCTTTTATATGTACTTTCTATCCATAACTTACCCAAGAAGATTACAAAATTTAAAAGTGTAGCTGCCTCTTTAAAAATTGCATATTAAACATGCCAGGAACAGTTAGGAAATTACAGGGGTTCAGAAAATGACATCCCAGAGCATAACACTGTGACACTACCAAGCTCCATGAAATATGAGAAACCAGAAGGACTCAGAAGGCCCCTCCGAAGGTCCTTATTTTCCATTTCTTGACTCCAGAATCTCACATCTAGGCAGATTTGATTCAAGCGACTGCCTGTCTGTTCTTTGGGTATACTGATGCCCCTTGAAATCATTTGTCACCCTTCCAAAATGCCTACTTTCCAAGTTCCTTTCCCCTCTGGAGAGTCCTAGGTATGTTTCTGAGTCATATTGTGTGGTCATCTTCCCATGACACCTAAGTGTATATTAGCACATTCCTATGACTATTTCCCCATTAACCTACCTGTTGTCAGTTCATTCTAGTAACCTACAGAGCACAAGGGGGGAATTTTCCTCTCCCTTACGGCACACTAGAGAAGCCCAAACAATTAGAGAACATAGTGTGATATTATCTACTAGTATTAAACCTCAAACACAAAACATGTTTTAGCCCATTAAACCAAAATATTCTTGCTTAGAGACTAATAGGAATCACTTTAAAATACTGTTGAAATAATTGAGAATGTCTTCACAACCCAGTATTTCACAATTTTTTTTTTAAAAACTAGCATTTGTGAATAAGTATTAGAAATGGACTTTTGTGCTTTATCTTTCCCTTGAAAAATTTTATGTAAGAAACACACACAAGCAATTATCTCTAGAAGACAGTAAGGCTTTCATATTAGTGTCTGTAGTATGGAGCTAGCAAATACTTGTAATCTTTTGGTGAATGATTTTATGAAATACCAGAATTTACTTAAAATTCCCTTAATTAGAAGGTCACAGATAAAATACTTGTTTAGTTTTTAACTGGTGCTGCATAGAAGTTTGAAACCTAATTGTATAATTCTATTTTTTTTTAACTTTTCTTTTTCTTTCTTTTTTTTTTACATATTTAATACAGGGTCTACAGGGTCTCACTGCATAGATTGGACTCGTAGTAATTCTCCTGTTTTCAGTCTTCCCAGGGCTGGGATTACAGGTGTGCCACCACGCCCAGTCTCAGCGTGCCCTGGGGGCGGGGCTGGCACTGCACTCATGGGGATCAGCATTTCACTGCACTCTGCCTAAGCAGGCGCTTTAGTCCACAGAGCTATCTGCCCAGCCTTGTAATTGCAAATTATTTTTGAAGATAACCTAATTCTTCATCCCAGAGAGGCTCCAATATGCGAAGAGAGTTAAAAATCCCCAGCAATTTCTGATATATTAATGACTGAGAAAAAATGGAGACTTCTGAAAAAAGCATTTTCATTCTCATCTAAGAAGAAAACAGCCTCACAGCCTCCTCTGGCTCTCCTCCAGCTGTGCTCTAATGCAGGCAGCAGTAACTGGTCCCAAGGGGAGAAGTCTTTAAAATCAACTTTTAGAGCCAGGAGTGAGGTATTTCTCCCTTGATTTGGAAGCACTTTGTATGTAAATGTGAGTTTAAAAGTCTCCAACTTTGAACACACACACACATACACACACCACACATTTTTCTTTTAAATCAGGGATATAAAATTAATTTTGTATTTCTGTATTTCCTCCTTTGACTACTAAAACTTTGTCGAAAAGAACAACTTATTTTGGAAAACATGATTTCAAGCAGTATGTGCCAGCTAGTAGAAGTACTGGGTTTTCCGTGGGGATGAAAGTATAGACACCTTTTCAGATACGGAATGTGATGTTATCCACCCGTCTCATAGATGCCTCAGTGTTCAGGTTACAATCAGTTAGCATTTCTTTCACTGCCTCTATTACTCGAGACAGATTTGTGGCCTGCTACTATGGCAGACACCTTTTCTGGATGTTTTCCCTCTCAAGACAGCTTTTTTCTACCTATGCACTTATAGTGATGGCAAGGAGAAACTGTGTGGTCTAATAGTAACAGTTCTGAGATCGAAAGGGCCCCTCAGAGCCCACAGGCAGGCAGGCTGGCGGATCTTCCCAAGTCCACGATCTTCGTACCACTCACTACCGCTGTACTGTCCTGCATCTGCCATGGGCACCTTCTGTCTCTACAGTGCGATGATACCCTAGGCCACAGCTCGGGGAAAAGCCTGCACAATTTGTGATGAGGTGGCAATGACTTCATAAGTATTCACGCCAAGAAATGTATGTTTCACATGTGCACTGTGCAGGTATGCTCAAAGAAGCACTGCTCAGAGGAAACTCTCCTTCGGCAGAGTCTCCTAGGAACTCGAGGTTGGTCAGGTTTCTGTGCTCCCTGGAAAGGGATAAGTGGGACAGGCCAGGGCCAGGAAGAGTCCAGGTGGGCCAAGGCAGCTTGTGTGGCTGATGCCGCCTTCCCTGAGTCCAGCTAATAGCTGTCTCTCAAGAGGAGGGCAACCTTGAATTAAAAATAGAGTTGCCCTCTGTTTTACTCTCCATTATCTAATTTGCCTTTAGATTTCCAGACTTTGAAAACAATCTAATGACTAAAAAGCCACTTTCTGTTTGAAGGTATTTTAAGCCCAGCCTGGTGGCTATAAGGCACTGGCCTGGGATCCCGGTGCTCTGGAAGGCTGAGGCAGGAAGTTCCAAAGATGTGGAGGTCAGCCTGGACATCTTAGGAACTGTGTGAAACTCTAGCTCAATTAAGATAAGCTTAAATTTTGTTTTCTTTTTAATTTTTTAACCGATTTTACATGCTTACATCTGGTAATTGGAACAATTAATTTGAAGACAACCGTGTGCAATATAACTGCAATTGTTGAATTCCTATCATTTTGCTTAATGAAATTCTCTATTGTCTGCCTTCCTTCCTTCCTTCCTTCCTTCCTTCCTTCCTTCCTTCCTTCCTTCCTTCCTTCCTTCCTTTCTGTCTTGGGGCAGTTCCCCTTTGAACTTCATAGTTGCAAATATATTTACCATGAGTCTTTTGGTCTATTCTTTTTTTTTTTTTTTTCTTTTTCTTTTTCGATACTGGGGATTGAACTCAGGACCTTGCACTTGCCAGTGCTTATTCTATTGAGGTATCTCCCTGGCCCTTTCTGGTCCATTCTGATGCCAATAGATTTGCTGAGGTAGGCACAGATCTCTAGAAACTTTCCAGAGTAACTGAGTGGAGAATCACCAAGCTATAATCAACTCAGGGGTTTGACATCAACAAGAAGTTGAGCTATTGGTTTGAACCCTCTTTAAAAAAAAAAAAGATTTGCATAGTGACAAAAAATACAGAAGTCCCTTGCAGCTAAGAGGAGTGAACAGGAATTAAAGACAAGGTCATTGGTGTGTTTGGTTGAGGTCCATTTATGCTTCAAATCCATCTCCAGAGCTTCAGGACCAGTTTTGTTCATGAGATCCTGAGCCCCTCCAGGAAACCCCAACTTTGCAGCAGGAGGAAAAGGATCTGTGCTGCAGCAGGAGCCTGACAGGGAAAAACCTCACTCTGCTGCCTTTCCTGCTTGGTACAGGCATCTCACTGATCTGCTTTTATTGAATTTCATACAGATTTTCATTCCTCCTTTTTCTTTAAAAAAGTACTTATCTACTTAATTGTTTGAAAGCAAAACTGCTTCTTATAGATACTGTACCACATCTCCAAAAGCACAACCTCAGTCAGTTAGAGAACATGGACCTATGCCACCTCAGGACAGCTCAGGGGTCCTCAGCCACGTGTGGCTACTGAGAGTGAGGCGGGGCTCACAGCAAGACCATGAGGAGAAAGCCTTGTGAGGCTTTGAGGACCCAGGCAACCACAGAAGGGAAAGTTATGAAAATGAGCTTTCTTATGAAAATGAGCTTTCCATTGATGATATATTGAGATTATAATATTTTAGATATAGTGAGTTAAGCCAGATGTGCTATTGAAATATATTTCACATTCATTTTTATCTTTTTTAATGTCACTGCTACAAAATTTAAGATTACATGCATGGCTGAGATTGTATTTCTGTGGAAAAATATTGCCATAGACCATCAATGAATTTGCCTTCGTGTTGGAGAGGAGGAGGGTAAGAGAGGAAGTTAGAAGGCCAGCAGAGGCAGGAGGCGACACTATCTGGACAGGAACCTGCTAAAGTAGGCTCTGCTTGATGCTGTACACATTATTTCATTCACCTCTACAACACTTTACCTTTTCTGTGTTTTCACAGCTCATCTTAATCACAACATCTATTATAATTTACCCAAGTGTCCATCTCGACCACAAGGGCTGGGACTCTCACTGTGTTGTTATTGTTCCTGTTGCTGTTATTATCATTGCTATTAGGGTTACAGTCTTGCCATTCCACAGCGTTTCTAGTATACATAAGTCTCAACAAATTTTTGTTGAATGAATAAAGAGATACCTAGAAGGATAAGGAAATTACTCATTTTTATAGCTGAGGGTACCAAGGCTTGCAGAAGCAAAAGAACTTTTCTAAGTACACAGAGCAATCATTTAAATCTAAGCTAGATGTGGTGGTGTGCGCCTGTAATCCTCACATTCAGGAGGCTGTGGCAGGGGGATTGCTGTGAGTTCAAGGCTAGTCTAGACTATATAGTGGGTGCAGGGCCAGCCTAAATTTCAAAGTGAGACCCTGTCTCAAAAAGAAACAAATAAATTAAATCTAAGGTTATCAAATTTCAAAGCCTGTGCTTTCTCCTTATATTTCAGGAACATCAGGAAAAAGGATCAATTTACTGTAAGTTAATTTACTTTGAATAACTAAGAGGTAGGGTCAGAAACAAAAAGAAACCCATCAAGCATAATCCATTTACTTTTTGAACAGAGAATTTTACTACATACAATCTGTTTGTACAAAACCATTTTTATATGATTTTGCTTTGGGTTTTTTGTTTGTTTTGCACTACTGGGGATTGCGTGTAGGGCCTTCCCACTGACGTACATGCTCCGCCACCCAGTCAGGGCTTACTAGGTTGGTAAGTTGTCCAGGCTGGACTCCAGCCTGTGACCCTCTTTCCTAGTCTTTTCTGGTCTCTCTGAGTGCTGGGGTTGCATGTGCGCGCCACCACATCTGCTCATGTAAAAATTTTAAGGATTAATGGGTTCTGAAAGTGTGTGTTTAGATTTTCAAATAAAAAAATCAGTATCTGATAAGAAAAGAGTGACAGCCATTCTGAAGGGAGTAGGGTTCCCAGGGATGAGCTGTGGAGAGATTTTGCTGCACTTTGCCTGAAGAAGTTTTTGCACATATTCCCTGCACGCTGCCCACACCTGAGTCAGTGGCCTATTTCTATTAAAGGAACCAAATTATCTGGCAAGCTTTATGAATTTGTTATTCATTAGCTGTGTTTCTGTGTAACATTAGGAAGTAAATAATGTACTTATAAAATGTCGAGGAGTTTGTTATATTTAATCAAGAACAATACAGCTGAGTCATGTGTCTTGTGCCCTGCTGTATCTTAGCCCTTGGGGAGGGGTCACTGGCTAAGGGAACGCCAGGCTCATGCAGAGAGGAAGTGGCCAGATCAAGTCCTGCAACCATGGAAAAGCAAAGGGAAGAATGAGGGCAGCCTGGAGCACTAGGGCTTTGTGTCCCCACACCCTGCTGTTCCACGCTTAAAAACAGAATGACTCAATCACATGCTACAGACACAATTAGGATGGAAATTCAAATATAAGAAAGTCGCTGGGAGACACTTAAGGAATTAGAATGGAAATGGGTCATAAAAATATATTTGTAGAACTGTCATAAAATTATGAACAAAAAATGAAAATTTAAATCTGCAATGAAAAGACATCAGGATACACATCTTGGTTCTCTATGGCATGGATTATATTTGTCAACATGGCTTTCCTCCTTCTTAGTCTTAGAAGGAGAGGGCATGTGTCAATCACATTTGTTACCATGACAATATTTCACATTGCCTTTTTCCAGTGTGTGGATTTTAAGTACTTTGGTTTAGAAAAATTAGTCTCATTCTGTGGCAACCAATACTCTTCTATTAGATTCTTGGCTCTTGCCTGGTATCAGTTGGTGTTTGGCACAGGATTCTTGAAGGTAAAAAGAAATAAAAAGAATGAATCCAGAATAGTTAAACGATTGATTGACAATGTGCAGGTGGGTGCACTGGCCACCTAGGAAACAGTGGCACAGCAAGGCTCAGGGATAGAAGGGCGGGAAGGGAATCACCGCGTGAGGAAAACCAAAGCAAATGGAGAAAGAGGGCAGATTCTGTGTGAGAGACAATCCGGCAGAATGCTGTTTGGGTATGGTGAGTGCGTCCTCTACAAGTCCTTGTGTCAGAAGCCTGCCCCCAGCAGGATGGCACCCTTCCAGCGTGGTGCTGACTGGAGAGTACTTGGGCCACTGCCCTTGGAAGAAATTATCGCAGCTCTTTCAGACTAACCTAGGTCTTATAAGAGTGACTTTTGTAAAATATTAAGCCTAACCCTTGAAGGCCTCTTTGGCGTCTTGTCCTGTGATTTGCTGATTCCTGAATGTGCTCTGGCCAGCTTGAGCAATAGGCCATGAAGCCCTCCACAGAGCCAACCAAGTAGGAGCCAGATGACACCCTTCAACCTCCACAACTGAGCTAAACAAACCTGTGCCCCCATTAAAATACCTAGCCTCAGGTATTTTATTATGTCAAAGGAAAGTTGACTAATGTAAGTCTAAAGCTATGGCCCCATTTTGGTGTCAATCAAGAGAGAGTTGAATAATGTTATCCTAAATGAGTGGTACAATACAGTACATCTGGACAACATGGCATCTCTTGTTCCATATATACCAAAAGCACACTGTACCACGTAAACCAAATTCACTTTCACATGATACAGTCATGTGAACCTGGGCCCTGAATTGGGCATCTTACTTTGACTTTCATTTTGTATTACTAAAAACACAGCATCATGGAATTCTAGACACTTAGAATATGCTTTGTATATTGGCAATCAGATGCTATACAAGTTAAAGCTAGATTTTGACAGGAGGCTAACTACTAATGGCTGATGGACTACCTGGGATTCATCAAATTACAAGCTTAAGAAAAAATTTGAAATTTAAATATTTTTGTAAGTATACATTTTCTGATCAAGCGGTAATTTATTTTTTGGAAGGGTGATTTCCTATGTTTGAATTGTATGGACTAAACAATAGGATCCATCTGAATCTGTATTTACCTGTGGAGCTTTATTTAAATATAAATTAGAACATGAATAAGTTAAAGTATATTTTGGTCACTTGATAGCCCTATAATGGAAAGAGATAATAAAGTATTATAGATAAAGCTTTTTGAATATAATTATGCACACCAAATTGTGATTTTTGTTTTTATTTAAATAATGAAACCGGACATAGGAGAACCTGTACTTCAACATCATGAAACTCAGGTGAGCTCCAAATTTTCTGAACAAGGAGATTATGGAGCCACAGAGGAAAGAGATTGAAGTTCTAAAGTGTGCCTGGGGAGAGTCACATGAAGAGAAAACTTTCTCTCAAGCTCTCACAGAGAGCAATCTGGTCAAGCATTGGCTGTGACTCATCCACATGGATGACACAGACAAAGGATCTACAGAATAAGGTACAGGACTACAAGATAAACCCTGAGAAGACTTCAATGACCACATAGGAAATATAAAGTTCTTGTGTTGGTATATAAGTCTTGATCTACCTAGATCTTAACCATCCAGCAGAAAAGTATAAAAATGAAGTATACATCATGAGCCCATAATATTAAGCTGAGCTGTAAATGGATATGGTCAACAATTTCTTTGAATATCTCACTATGGTTGTAGAATGCTGTACTGTGTTGGATTGTGGTGTCAAGTGCGAGCACCTAAGTTAGTTGAATGTCAATGGAGTGCCCACTTTTGACAGGTGTAGACAAAGGAAGGGTTGTAGAAAGAAAAAATCATGATGTGTGTGTATAGACAGTACAGTTGGGATAGATAACGCTGTGCTTCTACATAATTCTATGAGAGGCAAGATCTGCACTAATGGTGGTTGGACAGGATATTATGTCGGCTTTTA